>VFFE01007703.1:3785879-3798425 GCA_008921705.1 Burhinus oedicnemus
ATGAAGGCCAATACTTAAATGCATTAACATTTTAAGGACTATATCTGACTGGAATACTTTTAAAAGTACATTCCAGATCTCAGAATTCAGATGCTGCCTATTCTAAATGTACATTTCTAATTCCCATAATCACACTGAATTTAAAATCGATTTTTAGATTTAAATACATATATTACATTTTTATATTACAGTATGTTTTTACCTTTTCTGCCTTTTCTGCTTTCAATTTCCTAACTTCATCTCCTTGAAGAGCTACTTTGCTAAACAGGGCTTTAGCTTCAGGTGTATCTGGACCACTGGGTACCGTGTTTGATGCCTGAGGCAAAGCACCTTGAGCTACTGGTGGATGTCCTGGCTTGTAGTCCTGCCCAGTCTTTTCCTTGTAGTCAGCTTTTAGAGAAAGAAGGAGTTTTACTGCTTCATCTATTTCATCCTATATGGAGGACAAATAGCAAGATGTACTGGTGAGAATTAAAGACAGAAATGACAAGAAGCATTCATTTTCAGGCTAAGAAAACAAAATTTCCATCTAGCAATAAACAGTGCTTCATAATTAGGGGAGGACTCAAGTCACAGCTCTACCCCCAAGCAACAAGAGTATGTTTGAGAGCTGCCACATTATACCAGAATATTCCCCTAGCCCACCTGGCCAGCTACAACCTGTTAATAATTGCAGCAGAATCTACACTGAAAAATACAATAAACTGTTTTAGAAAAGGGCTTTTAAAATAAATAAATAAATAAAAACTACCCAACACTAAAACCAATTCTGCAAGGCAGAAATATAGGTGGAAAAAAACAGCAGCTCCTGAAAACATGTAAGTTTGTCTCATTTTCTTTTCCACAACTACCACTGAATGTGTAAAGTTTTGAAAAGTCTTGGAATTGTTACAGTACACTAGATACTTTTATCTTCACTTGTCCCAAATATAGCAAGAAAAAGTAAAATACATTAAAAATGTTTGCAGGGTTAACATCTGCCATGCTCGTGCCTATTCATCTAGATGTGAGAAGTTTGACTTTCTACACCAGTCAAATTTAGAATTTATATCTCAGAGTCAAGAAAGTATCCAGCATCAGAGTAGACTTGTGTGACATTATCAGAACATGCAAGTTTGATGGCTAAGCTATGACCCGGACATAAGGGAGTTTAGTAAACTGTTTGATCATTACTTGGTGAAAGATTTCCCCCCAGTGGCAAAACATGGCAAGAATTACAATTGCTTACTCTCTATTTATTATTATACCTTAGAAGCTTTCTCTGCTTTGAGTCTGCGTACCACTTCCCCCTGTTCAGCTACATTATCATAAAGTGCTTTGCCATCCACTAAGCTACAGGATGCCAAGTTACTGCAGCATACAGAAGATGGAAGTGTAGTAGAAGGTATACAAGGAGGAGCTGAAGGTGGATTTCCAGGCTTGTACTCTTGACCTGTCTTTTGTTTATATTCTGCTTTTAGATTTAAAAGAATTTTCACAGCCTCATCTATTTGTTCCTGAAGCAAGAAAGGAAAAAGAGCAGTTGCAGACAAAGATAGAAACAACAGAGATGCAACACAATATCTAAGATAACATATCCTTTACTAGAACAGCATTAACACAGCTGTTGTAATACAACTTCTAGAGCTAATTTGTTCATATAAGTTGTCATTATTGAGTTCTGTGGTAAAACTTTTTAGCCACAATACATACAAGTTGCACATCAAAGGACCTAATCAGGTCATATACGTAAGTACTGACTTCTGTGCCATGAAAGCTTCCCCTTTAGGCAGGTTAGTTCCCTGCAGTTACAGCAGTCCATGACTTTGTACAGTGGAGAATGGGAACAAATACTCAAACTCTGAACAAAGAATGGTTCCCTGGCCACTATCAATTTACTGCCAAATTTATTATTGCTGTTTTAGTTTTCAAGTTACAGCCCTTTTTTCAAGTTACTGCCTATATTCTGCTTCATTATCTTTTATCACTAAACAAAAGAACTTGTTTATTTATTTTCCAGTTTCTCCATGCACTGTCACAGAACTCATGAAGTCAACCACATCAGCTTAAGACAATTTGGGAAAGCGCTTCATGGAATTTGAAAGTACTTTCTTATATTTTGTTCCTCAAGTTTCATAAAACCTGTGATTAGGTTTTAGTCTAAACTGAAACTATTGTTCCACTCAAGTATTCACTGCTATTACACCTTTGAAGCTTTCTCCGATTTAAGTTTGCGGACCACTTCGCCTTGTTCAGCTACTTTGTTGTATAGAGATTTGCTGTCTACTGGACATGGGGATGGAAGAGTAGGAACAGGAGAAGACTGAGGAGGGATAAAGACCACAGGTGGGCTTCCGGGTTTGTACTCCTGGCCTGTCTGATGTTTATATTCTGCCTTTAGGGATAAAAGGACTTCCACAGCAGCACCTATCTCATCCTGAAAGAGAAAAGGTAGAAAGAGGAAGAAAGACATAGAGACATAAGACTCTGAAGTGCACGTTCAATACTTTTATGAAAAGAGCTGCAGTTTATGTGCACCTATTCCATTTTCTTAACTATTTAGTAGAATTGTTCAGAGAAGTTTTCTCTACTAGTTTCCTTCTTTACCAAAGTAACTCCTAATAGTCCTAAATAAAATTCTAATAATAAATTATTTAATTCTTCCCATTTATTTAGATTTTATGGTGCCACCAAGATACTATTATGAACAGCATTTAATCCCAGGCAAAGTGTGTTATTTCCCACCTTGTCTTGCTCTGCATTAGAAAGAACAGAAAGAAAACAGCTACTAGTAACTATGTTTTCTATGCTCAGCTCCAGACAAGAAGAGGTTTCAAAAATACCTGTAATATCTGAATCTTTACTTTCTTTTTTCCTTTCTGAGTTTGTTTTTATTTTGTTTTGTTTTTAATGTCTAAATAGCAACAAGTCAATCCTATGAAGTCACATAATTTGACTGTATTTAGTTAAATACATAAATAAATAAAAAAATACTGCAGGACATTTCAACCCCAAGGACAAGATTTCGATACTTAATCAACTCATGCTGTAGAGTGAATCCTGTCCACATTTCAGAACAGCAGTCTAAGAAATATAGGCATTTACTTGCATCTCTATGAATATTAACACAATCTTTGTCATACATATCTAGCTAAGAGGTAAGTAGTGGAAAACCACAAGTCTTGACAGAACAGAGCCCAGTCCAAATGATGATCACTACAAAAACATGGATCCATAAGCAGCCATTCACCAGACAGAGGACAATGGGCTATGCAAACCCAAATTAAAAAAAAAAAAAAAATTTTAGTTTAATCGGCCACCTTAGATGCTTTCTCAGCTTTCAATTTTCGGACCACTTCTCCTTGCTCTGCTACTTTATCATACAGAGCTTTGCTGTCCAGAGTACCAGAGGTCTCAAGCTTTGGAGACACACACTGTTCAGTTACGGATACTGGAGGATTTCCAGGCTTATACTCCTGGCCCGTCTTCTCTTTGTATTCTGCTTTCAAGGCCAGCAACTGTTTCACAGCTTTATCAATATCTTCCTTGGTTGCCTTCTTAGCTTTCAAGTCACGAACTATATCACCCTGTGCAGCCACCCTGTTGTAAATGACCAGGTGACCTTCTGATACAGTACAGGCTGGAGTAGAGGTATCAGCAACAAGTGGAGAGGATTTTCCTTTTACAGCTGAACTAGCCTTAAAAAAAACAAACAAAAAAAGCCAAGTATTCAGCATGGTAATCTTGTACAGTAATACCTTTCATGGCACTGTTCTAAAATACAAGTTTACCTCTTTCTTCGCAGTTTCAGCTTTTGTCTTCTCTTTTGAACCAGACGTTGGCATTTCCTTAGTGTGTCCATCAGGGATGTAAATCAAAATGCATGGGGCATCTTTACAGCTGTAAGGACTATAAAAGGATTTATAGAAAATACAATAATAAAGGAAATACAAGATACATGTGAAACACTTATTGAATCAAATGTTCTACTTTTTCTACAAGATGCTCTGGCACAACTGCAAGTTTATCTTTGTACACAAGTGTAGTTACCGAAATTTACATAATTGGGGATCTGCATTGATTTCTGTTATGTACAAGTTTTCTTTATGTTACAATACTATGCTGAAATGCAGTGTAATTTAGATGTTTGGTAGCTTGCTAAAGAACTGTTACAATTAAACACTATGTTCAGTAGTAGTATTGTGCAAATGCCTGTTTTATTCCGTAACATTCTTCTTTAAGGAAACAATGACCTCTTTACTAAGTCCAAGTTAGCTTGCACGAAACTGCCATGTGCTTGGCTTAGACAGTTTGAAGAGGTAGGAATACACAAGCTAAAATAGCCGTGCCAATTGACAGAAATATTCCACAGACAGGTCACGGTAAAGCGGAAAATATATGCAGGCAACATTACGCTTGCCAACGTATGTATGAAAACATTAAAATGCAGCAAGCTAAAGCAAATTCTGCGAAGTGTACTGAGGCCATTCTTAGGCAGCTTACCTCACTGGCTCATAGGGTTGATCACAAATAAAGAATCCTCTCCTCTGAAGTTGTATGATGTCCCCTTTTTTTAAGTCCCTAAGGCAAGGATCACCTAACATGAGTTCTTCTTGCTGTAAGTGTTAAAAGAAATCAGTCCAAATCTAACAGAGCACAAGAAATATGAAAAAATACAGTAGAGCTGTAGAAGGATAATGGTGATTTTCTGATTTTGGAAGTGTTGAAATGTTAGGTAATTCCAGGGGCAGCAGTACAAGTACTAGCAAAAAGATGCCATATCATAAGAATGCATCAAAACAAAAACTCAAACTATTAGTCCCAGATGTGTAAAAGCCAGGCAACGCCTGAGAGAAAAACATGAGTCATATCTTAATTTTGAAGTTACAAGAGGTTAAATGGAAACAAGGAAACTAGATACACCAGCACACGATTTATTTGTTTGAAAAATGAAATCTTTACATTAAAAAAAGAGTAATTGGAAATAGTGATGACAAAAAAACCCCCAAACATTAAGCTTTGTGGAATAAAGGGGACAAAAAGATAACTTACCTTGCTATTTCGGTTGATATATTGCTTGAAATCTTCATCTTTACCTAGAACTGGCTTAGTGATCAGATGTTCATAATTAACACAGACAGTTGGGATGAGTGGTGCACGCGGAGTTTCTGCTAACCAGGTGATCTTAGTAGTTTTTTTGAAGTCCTTATTGTCTAAGTTCAACTTGGCATCGATGGACACAATTTTTCCACTTGAATTTCTATAGGAAAACAGAAATGATAAGAGTAAAGCTTAAATTATTAGTTCTCATTTAAGACTACAGACCATCAATAGATTCACTGAAAAACAAGTGTTCAGAGTTCCTTTTTGAAGTGTGGGAGATGTAGGAGATGAAAGACTGTATTCACTCCTGTTGAAGTTCTCCTTTAATTTGGATCTCTTAAATATCATGAGACAGGAAAGAACATGGGAAAAAAATCTCTACTTACTTATGTTCTCTATCCCAGCTCACCCCATTCTGCCACTGTCTCAACAACAACCATTTCAAGGATACTATGATGACATTAATGGTCTCCTTTCCCACCTCAACAGTTCTGCAACTGAAACTGTGACAGATTTAGGTTTTCAGTATGCAATAGCAGTATTCGTTACAGGGTGAAAGTTGTTAAAATTCCAGGTGGGGTTTTTTTCGCCTGAAAAAGCTGTTTCACAGTGGAAATATTACCATAGAAACATGGAGAACGCTGGATGAGAGGGACATGCAGTATCAGGACTGACTGGTGATTTCAGACCTGAATCTACAGTAAAATATGCTCTATGCTAAAACGCAGTTTTGTGGCATACTTCAAAATAGGTATCTATACACAGAATCCTAGAACGGACACATAAAGACAACCGTTAATATTTTACTGTTACAAGCTACCTATTAAAAGAAAAATCAACAAAAAGCTGAAAAGCAAAGATTAGTTTAATCTCCCAGTAAACAGGTTACCTGTTTAATTTGGTGATGATAATATTGCCCCAATTTATGAATGTAACCACCTCTCCCTCTGTCAAGGTCTCTGCATCTGCGCCCTCGATCAGGACTCTGGAGCCATACCATACAGGTTTCAACCCAACATCAGCATTCTGTGAATAATGATTTTAATTTCAAAGAAGAGATTGTTATTATATAAGCTGACTAATGTTAATGCAGTGCCAAAACACTGCTTTACTTATGATAGAAGATAGATGAAGGTAGAAGACAGACAATAACAGTAACGCAAAGCTATAGTATGCTTCCACAGCTCTCCCAGGTTTTTCGTTCACAAGTGTTGCATGTGTTCCTGTGACGGTACACTCAAAAAATCCTCTCTTCTGTCAAATACCAGCTCCAACACAACTGATAGCATATCCCATTTCCTTAAGGTCCATATATCTTTAAGATCTTACAGGTAAAAACTAAGTTTTTCTCAAGCTTCCATTTTGCTACACAAATTCCCTTCAAAAATAATTTCATAACTCTCATTTTTGTCTTTTTACATAGTTAATATGGAAACAAATATGGATCTTTGTTTTAAAGGCAGACAGATGAGAGTTCAGACTCTTTCAAATGATTGGGAGTTTGAATTTTCTTACTTCTGGTGAGTACTTATTTCATTATATACTGGAGGCAGCATTTTTAATATCAAGGTTTTAATATGCTGGCTTGCATCTGACCAAACTTCAGACTTTTTGACTCTTGAAGAGTCACAATTCTCACTTGCATCTTCTCAAAACCTGTTTCCTTGTTTATTGGCCAAGGGGAAGAGGGCAAACCAGATGTCCACCTCTCAGTTACAAGAAATGGCTACAGGAACACTCAGAGCAACAAAATAAAAACAAATAAATGAAGAAAAACCTCAACAATATTCACCTGTTTCTCAGTGTAAGTGTGATATCTAAGGGATGCTTTCAGTGAGGCTGAAGTACAACTTGAGATGTCACTCTCAAAGGAAAGCATCTTTCCTAATTGTAGTGCCAAAAAAGAATTGTATCAGTAACACACTCCCCTTCTTAAGGGATATTACTCTGGTTACTGGATGCTAAGAGCATCAAATTAGCAAGTTCTTAACTTTTGATAATAACTATTTGCTATCTGCATTTAAAAGTCATATTAAAAATCCAGAGATTGGTAGAATTAACAGGTTAATGTATCACTTCTCTACATAAGTCTAACTTTATAAACTATTTTAAAAAAAATCTCCCGCATTCCTTACTTTTATGGATAAGCAGTATCTACCGTATTAGACCCATAAAGCTTGAATTAAATTTTATATTTAAACTTCTCTGTGAAATGCAGTATCAAACAATGATAAAAACAGTCACTCTGTACTTTTAACATCTCACCTCTTCTGCAAACTCCCAGAGAGGCCTTTCAATGCACTGTCTATATGCACTCTACATACTTATAAAAGCAGTTTCCTACATACTCTTAACAGAACAAACACGTTCAGTGTTTGACAATTCTGTGGGAAAAAAAAAAAAAAGTACACCTTTGTTTTATCTCATGCTGTCTGAGCAAGTTAAAAGCAGGACTCTCCTTGCTGACTGCTCCAAGCCAAGGTACTTCCAACCTTACTGATCTGCAATACAAGAATATTAAGAGAGTAAAGCGAGAACCTTTGGATGTTTAGCCACTTCCTTCATCTCCTCTTGAGCTTCAGGAATATTTACTGGGACCACTGCATCTTTCAGTAAAGCAGTGTACCGAGGTGCTACTGGGTCTATAACCTGCAGAAAACAAATGACATGGATCATAAATATACAACATTGACAGAGATATAAGACGTTGTATAAAACAACAACCACCAAAAAGGAATATTAACTGGTATTCTTTATGTTACTGCATTTTTTTTATGTTTGCTTTAACGTTACTTTAATCCAAAGCCATAGAAGAGAAAAGTGAGAAAACAGTGGTAATACTTCACAATTTCTAATCTTTACTGAAATACTTTGAGTAAAAACTATAGATTGGGTACTACTAACAGAAGTAACAAAAAATTATGAGCTAATGCCTCACAGGGAGGGCAGCAAAATGTACTTTGATATAGCTTTACTATGCACATAGGCTATTACGTCTGTACCACTTTCTCTTTAGGTAGCCAAATTTAAAGCAATAATTTATCACTGCAGTTTGTTCTTTTTCCAGCAGCACAAGACCTGATCCCATGCTCATTTTCCAGGTCAGTACGCCAGCAGAATCAGGGACAAACCTGGCTATAGAGGAAGCACCAATTAAGTCTGCAATTTTAATACAGACACATTAGATACTATAATAAGGCAACACCATAACACTGACTTCATCAGGATTTCTACAATATGAGTTTTGCAAGAAAAACATACCACTAAAATGTCTTCCTGTATTTTTATTGCCCATTTTCAAACTCAACTGACATAGTTTTTCACAGTATTTTTCATACCTGAAATACTGGTTTATCAAACCGTTCAGAGGCACTTCAAAACACAATTCAAGTAAAACAATTGTCTAAGTCCAAAAGGAGTATCAGAGATCTACCAGTTTGATTGGAAACTAACACAAATGAAAACACCTGCTTTTATTAATACAAAGTGACTTTTTTTTTCTCCTTAGTTTATTCCTACTCAAGTGAAAAACTACATGGCAATTTCAGAAAAACATTTAGCATCTAATTACTTCACATTAGCAAGGAAGGTGATATGATGATATACTTTTAAGTCACTCATAGTCAGTGAAGTCAGACTCCTAAATGTTAGACACACACAGGACTCTTGTATGTATCTCAAAATATAGGTGTATTATGTGATTTAATATAATAATTTTGATAACTAAATAACTGAATTTTACAATGTTATTACCAAGTGCTTTATTTTACTCATTAAAACTCACAATCCTTCCTCAGGTGACAGGTGTTAAAAAGTCAGTAGCCTAATTACAGGATAACATATAAAATAAGAGCTCTCACACTGATGGAAGCCTCTAAGCTCAGAACTACCTGCTCATAACCAACTGTTTTTGCTCATATTGCAGACTGCAAACTATCTGCACAGATATATGTAAATAAAATTGGCTAATAAATATGGTGCTGTCCAAGGACTTGAGTCAGGGGGTCTGAGAAGCTCAGTTTAAAAGCCAATTCAAAAAACAAACCCTGAGAGTCCATTGTGGATTTTTCCCCAAAATCCAGTTCTTAGTCATCAGTATATTTATGCAGCAACAGAAAGAACCAATTCATAAACCTTTGTGTATGTAGCAGACCAAATGCAAAATACATGAAGAAATACAAAACACATGCCAGACAAGCAAAAACTACTTAAATGAACAGATCTGGGTACTATCTAAGCAAAACCAAGCAGGAATCCCAATGCAAAATAACAGGTGTTTCCACAATCACACAAAATATGCAATCAGCATTATAACAATTCGCCTTATTATAGTGTCCAAGCATCTGCTGCCAAAAAGCGACTAACCATGTCAAGATGCAATATTCCTTATTTGACATTCAGTCAGAAACATTGGCAGTGCTGGCTTTATCTACATAGGCAGTATACCCAGCGCGTTAGTCCTTTTGCCACAGAAAGGAAAATCGGCCAACGTGAACCAAATTGAGTAAGATTTGTGTTTACATTAACAAATAAGCCAAAGCGGAAATGGGCAGCCTTTTAAAACTATGAATAATGCATTTTCAGTGGGTTTGTAGAGCTCCTGTTATATAAGCAAATGTGACTGTGCTATGAAGCTGCAAAATGATAGCTTATGCTATGTATGCTTACAGCACTGTAAGCTATATGCTAAGGTAAAAAGCATTAAGTAATACCTTCTTACAGATAGCTCGCAGCTTGAAAGCAGAAAAATGAAATGCAGTTTTCACATCAGATTCACAGCAAATATCATTATCTTTCCCCATACTACTAAGTAAGGCAAGTAAGTATTGATAAAGGAAAATCAATAGGATTAGTGCTAGTTCAGGTTAGAAAGGGGGGGACATTCCATTTTCCTGAAAGTGTGCCAAATGATGCAACATATTGCAACCACTACTTGTTGTGATAAGCACTCCAATGAACGCTGGACTCTCTACACATCCCAGAAAGAGGACATCAGGAGTAGCATCAAATTCAAGTAAGCACATACCTTTTTGTTAAATGACCAAATTTTATCCCACTCCATATTCACGACAGATCGAGAGGAGCCCTGGGAAAAAAAACACTTGAATATAAATATGCTAGCTATTAGACTCATTTAACAACTACAAACCCTCTACAGTTTGCCTTCATCCAAACAGTTTAGAAAGGCTTCTTTAGCTTGCAAAATAAACACTTTTTAAAAAGAAATCTGCTACCCCATTTTGCCAGGACCTGCTCACAGGTGTTAATATTGTTGAAGCAGTATACATGAAAGCAGCAAACCTTCAAAAGAATAAACCTCCCAGTGACAAGTATTTTAGCTGAAACTTCACAAAAACTTGTCCTTACCAAATGAGATTCAAAGAATCAGAAAAGAAGAAAACACCCACCTGAGCAGCAATAAATTGTTTTAGCCCTTCAACTGTCATGCCTCTTCTTAGGACACCACGCACAGTGGGAAATCTTGGGTCATCCCTAGTAGAAAAAGATGTTTTATCAGTGTCACATGCTAAGTTCTACCTATTAGTCAGACTGATCAAAAACTTTACTAATACTGCCACACATGAGAGGCGCAGCTTCAATGTATTTTGGTTATGTGAATTAAAAGCTAGATGAGCAGACCTAGCTTTTATCTGTACGAAATGTGTGGTGCAGTTTTTCTTCTGCTTCACCCCAGGGAGGGAAGCCATCTCCTGGTGAAGAAGCTGTTCTCCTGTACCTTTTCAATCTTAAGTCCCTCAAAAACTTGCAAGACAAAGTTTTGTCTCTATCACATTACTTCCTTTTCAATGGCACCTGAATAATGGAACCTGAAACAGGACTTGATTCTTTCTTGCTGAAGAGAAACCAGAAAGAGATGAGCAACAATGACAATGTTATGTCTCAATGACCTAAGTGATACAACTCTATGATTTTATTCTCTTATGCAAAAAATAAAAAGGCCTAATCTGAAATGTAAAATATGTTTTGGTGGGAACATGAATCAAACCTTTCTGAGGAACTAACAGGGAGGCTTAGGTAGGGAGAGATCATCCTAAGACCAGCTACACCTCTAGGGAAAAAAAAAAAAGAAAAGAGAATTTTGGCTCTATCAGAGTGGCTCCATCAATAAGCTAGGAATCTAGGCTTCCAACATGATTGAAAAATAAAACCAAAAAACAAAGCACACGTGGCACACCTAAGGAAGACAACCAGGCAGCCTAGGAAATTGCATACAATGATGCTCCTATAGGCTGAGCACAGAATCAACTAAAACCAGCCCAGGAAAAACACTACAAGCAGTTGTCTGACTGAGCATTGTGCATTAATTTCTTCACACTCCTGTACTATGAGGAGAGGAGTTTAGATGGTCTGTTCCCACAGCTAGCCCATTGTGGTAATGAACAAAGGAGCCTCTCTAGACTCCGAACTACTTGCAAATGTGTAAACCCACAGCTCACCCTTTCTAGGAAAATACTTAGGCTACTAGGCCACTGAGCACTATCTGAAGAAATCCAGTTAATGTGAAAAAAGAACAGAGAGAAGCAGGGGAAGGACAGGTGGGAGGGAAGTAGGATGGATTTGACTAGATGGATAGGACCAGAAGTTCAATTCAGGCCCCCTTCTGGCATTGCTCAGGAATGTATCCGATGACTCAGAGTGGAAAATGTGTTAAGTAGCACCTGTAGCAAGAGCCACAGTCCAAAAATAAGCTACCTCATGTTTATTACAGGATATGAAAATGTATGTACACAGTTACTGTAGAGTAGTAAACAGATACATTGTACATGCAAAAGCCACTGTAATTAATCTATATTCTTAAATATTGTTTAAATATTCATTCATGCTGCTTTGATGTCTAAGCACTGTCCAAGACAGAGAATGCGTGCATCAGTCACAAGTATTTTAAGGAACAATGCTGAACTACAACCATGTAACATACCATCCATCCACAAGCCCTTCGTTGACAAACCACGTAAGCTTTCTCTTAGAGAGCACAGTGTTGTTGAGGTTTAGTCGGCTATACTCCCATATATATGGTTTCCTTATGCCCAGTGCCTCAATGATCCAGTAAAATTGTTCATCTCTGTCATGGTATTCAGTTGTTCTCAAGGCATGTGTGACACCTTCAATACTGTCAACAATGGGGCAGGCAAAGTCATACGTGGGATAGACCCTAAGAATAAAGACCTTCAATTAGCAGGGCAGAAGAACAAAACACTTTCCTCACATATAAACATTTAAACTAAGCATAATTTGTATTTATATATTATAAATATTTATAATCTATGATCCTGAAAACTTTCAGATTAAGACCAAAATAGCACATACACAATAAATTGTCCATAAAAATATCCAGAGGGCAATGCATTTTTAAAACCAAGACAGCCTTCAAGAAATTAATTGATCATAGCCATAATATTAAAGGTGTAAAAACAAAAAAAAACAAAAAAAAAAAAAAAAAAA
>VFFE01007703.1:3798445-3835016 GCA_008921705.1 Burhinus oedicnemus
TTCCCCCCCCCCCCCAAAGAAATAACACAAATAGAACCTTCTCAAATTGTTTATGTTTCTTACCCACTTGCTTCAGGAGGAAACCTTACAATGACCTTTCCCATCTCTGCACCAGGAAGTTCAACAAACTTCCCAACATCTGCTTTCTTTTCTGTTGCCTTAAAAATTAACAGAGACATAATTACAAATCTCATTAGCTGTATAATCAGATATAAAACTCTAGATAATAGCTTCTGCACCAAGGTCTCCTTTCAAACCAGATGACAAAAAGCTGCCCAAATTATTCTCTTCACAACTTTACTCGTAGTATATCAAAACAAGATTAATTTTGGAGTTTTAAGTTATTCTGTCTTCAAATTTGATTCATGACTGAAAAAATCCCATGAAGTTGTTTCATTTATTCCACAGATGGAAACAGTTGTTAGCCATGTTTTTATATCTTAGTGAATGTGATCAACAAGTTCAATCAACCAAGGACTGCAATCTTTGCAGGTCTATCAGGATCTCAAAATCCTCTTTAGAAAAAGCAAACAATATATCTAAAGAGCAGTGCTGATTAAGAGGTGTCATTTTTACATAGTTCCATTTAAGCACTGGACTACACCACTCATGCCTTCCTAAATATGGAAGTGACATCTTTGTCTTTGAACAAGAGTTTACAAAAATGTAATTTACTGGATAACTGATTCCTTTTAACATTTAATTCTCTAACTTAAAAAGAAAAAAAATTGTCATATAGTGTATTCACACAAATAAACCTACTCTCTCCAGAGGATCTGAGCAAATCTTACCATCTTAACCTTTGGCGTACCAGAAGCCCACTTGGCTCCTACTGACTGAAAAGCACGCTGTACCTCAAGAAAGCCATACCATCGCTTTGCATGGACAGGAGCTTTGTTTTGCTGCAATTGCTCTTGCCATATGTTATTATCTGTTAGAAAACAAATCATTTTTCAAGCTATTAAATTATAAAAATGGAATGATTACCAACAGCAATTTTTAAGACTAAAAAAAGATTATGGTTTTAAAACATCTACTTACACTATCTTCTGAAAAGATATTTAATCATGGGGACAGAAGTCATTCCAAAGCAAATTAAATAAACTCCCTCCAAAGCCAAAACATACTGCATTCTTTCTTGGATTCATCAAAGCAGAAGGTGGGGGGGACTGGGGAACATATATTTTCCTTTGTATCACCTACCTCAAAATTAATAACAACTTTTTTTTTAAGACAGAAATATAGGATATCCCTGTAATGTGTCTACATTTGATGTTTTCTAAGCTGTATTAGAAGTGAAGCATTTATCAAGACTATCCTTTGTTTCTGAAGGCCTGTAATCCCACAATCTAATTTTCAAGGAACACAACTTCACTAGAAAGATTCTGACAGGGAAAGGAGGAAAAAAAAAAGAAAGAAGTACACTCCCTTCAGATTTCTCTCAAGAGCAGCAACTTTGAAAAAATACCAAAAGATGTTAGCTTTTAATCTTGAATACGCATTTTACTTTCAAGAAGAATTTGGTTATACTGAATGGTATCAACTTTAGACATACATCTAAGAGAATATAAAACTCAAACCCATAAAAACAGATCATCAGAGCTTCTTTTAATCACCAAAGGGTATTTCACAGGGTAACATATACCTCTTTTAATAATTCAAACTAAACACCAAAGAAATTTCCTCTACTAAGATAATATCATTGAAAGGTATGTGTGTATAATTTTACTCTGTATTATAAAGTAATTTAAAGATTTAATCCGAAATTTGGGTCTCAGCAAATTTTCATATTTAGGCAAGAGGTAATGAAAAGACACTCTTAGAGTTATCAAAAAAGAAGTTAAAAAAATTCCCATCTATGATTACTTCCTATAAATTTCAAACAATGATTTTAAAAAATATACGGTTTCCCAAGCTATACTACTCCTATCACTAGCAATCCACAGGCCAAAGCAGTATGCACAATAGTATACAGTCTGACATACAGCTAAGAGTAGCTACTAGCATCCACAAAAAAGGAAACTTGAGGACTCCTGGTACACACTGATCGCAAGCCAATGAAAGCGAGAACATATATACTAGTACCTTTTAGCACAGCCCAGACACACAAGTCTGCGAGACTCAGAGAGTTTCCGACCAAATATGTTCTTAGGGACAGACAGTGGTTGAGCTCTTGGACTGCTGAAAGAAACTGGCTGGCTGTAGATAACTTTGTAGCACTAAACTCCAGCCAGTGGTCAATCTAGTTTTAAGGGACAAAAGATAGTCAAAGTTACTAAAGGAAAGAGAAAGAAGCTTGTTAAAAAACTGAAGTAACATACAATCCATTTAATAGTAGAACAGAAAATATTAACTGGAACATTAGCATTAAATATATTGGACAATAAATCATGTGCTTAAAGAATGTTTAAAACAAAATATACTGAAACATTCACCCAGAACTATACTAAATGATTAAATTTAATTTCTTCCTTCAGAATGCATTCAAACTGCTGAAAATACTGACTTTACTGAAGCTATTGCCATTGGTAAAACTAATCAGCAGTTCTTAGGTACTTATTTATCACACACAGTATATAATAATTGCCATTATCCTTCAACTATTTAGATACCACATTTGTGACCTATTTGATCTTCCTGGTACTGCTACTGGATAAGTATACCATTTTACCCTCAGTCCCTATCTTCTCTGTCTCATCTTCTTTTAGATTTGAAGAAATCAAATCCCTCCCCGATCTCATTTCCCTCCCCTCCTCCTGCAAAACAGTATTCTCCCATAAAAGGAAATATATTTTGGTACACAGACAAAAAAATTTAAGAATTATGCCCTTGGTTAATAATGTAGCCCTGTCTATAAATTGAATCCCTCAGTCCTGTAAGAGACTATGTCATCTGCTCCTCTGTCCCTATTTCATGTGCAAGTGTTCTGTAAACTGCATCAGGAATCCTTCCAATATTCAAGGCAACGTGGCAGGCACAGATGTAATTACATCACCACAGAATTCAGTTCAGTCATTTGCAGTTATGCTCCAAAATATTTGCACCACAAATGCAGCTGTCACTGTACTTCTTGAAGTACAACTTTATTTTCAAAAGATGCAGAAGTAAAAAGAAGTATTTTATAAGAAATACCAATCTTGAAAGCATGTTTGCAGAGGTCCCGGGCTTAACTTCAAAACACGGAGTTTGGTCAGGAAGTTTAAATAGCCACAAGATAACCTACAACTTTTTAAATGCCTTACAAGCAATAGACAAAGACAACACTTCCCCTGAGACCAGCTATAAGGGCTGAGGACTCATTACTACTAGCTTCAAGTCGTTGTAGAGAAGAGCTGTATCAAGTCCCTCAGTCCCTCCCCAAATTTCAGAGGAAATAAATTTCAATTTATCTGTTAGTTTCAGCTACCAGCTTAAAATTCAGCATATGATTATTCTGACCTGGACTCGGGAAGAATTCCTTCTCATCTCATATCATACCCACAGCTCCTAATAACTTTTTGTAATCTGTGTAAGCAAGGAGGACCAAAAAAGTTCCCTCCGGCACAAAAATTCTGGTGCCCTCATAGCACCACTAGGGAAGCATTATGGAATATAGGACATTGCACAAGGGAACAGTCCATCTATGTGGCGATGTCTGGCCACATTTCACTGAATGAAGTCAGGGTCAGGGTTTTGTGCATCATACACAGCAAAAACTAATTCAGTATTTCAATGTCACAAGGTGTTCCTTGGCGTTCCACCTAAGCGTTACAAGGTAGCAACTGATGACAACAGACCTGAAAGAAAGTGAAGAGGGAAAACTGCAGATACAACCAACCAACCTGAATTATCTTACGTTAGTGAGCTGTCAGGTTATTAGTTGCTGTTGCTGGGGTAGGAAAGGGCAACCCTTTCAAAGCTCAGATTTATAACTCTTCTCTGTAAGAAGGAGCAAGCTTAAGGAAACAAAACCCTCAGCATCCCACATAGTTGGAACCTCAATCTAACAATAAAACGCAGAACAGACACAAGTTCCAAAAAAAGACCCCAACCAACCAACAAACAACAAAAATCTCTTTGGTTGCAGGCCACAAGAGAGGAGAAAAAGAAAGATTAAAAAAAAGAGATGCATGATTCCTTCTCACCTCTGTGTGTTCCAACAGATTCGAACCATACAACCCAGCAGAACCAGCAACTCTAGCCAGATAACGAGCTATTGAATTCACATCAGTAAATGAAACATGTCTAAAAAAAGAAAGAGGCAAGATAAAGGTATGTTAAATTACTACCTCCAGTTCAATTTTAAGTGTACACACACAATTGAAACATGTAAAGCAAAAGCAAAATCATTTCTGGGTGAACAAACAGGTACCAGGTCACCAGAATAAAAAAAAAAACAAAAACAAAACAAAAACACAAACACAAAAACACCAACACACCACACCAAACAAACAAAAAACCACCACCCAAAAACTAACAAAAGAATGTATCAGTCCTTGTTTTTCTATCACCAGATGGAACAATAAGCTTCTGAACATGAAACAATTTTGTTTAGATAGACAGAAATTAAGAAAATAAAACTCTGGTTATTCTTTCAAAGACTAAAACTCTCTCCACACCTGACAGAATGCGTAAGCATAACCTGAGCTACATATTTTCCAGAACATAAGGAGCTACATCAACATTTGTTTTAATTTCTTTTCATACAAGAAGGATGACTTTGAAGAGGATTCCAAGTGAATCTACAGAGGAATCAAGAGGCCTCCACTGTGGTTTTAAGGGCTAGCACCAGAGGAAAAAAAATTGTTCATTTGTTACTCACTTTACTCAATTCACACTTCAGAGAGACTATCCCCTGATGAACAAACTTGGCTGCCAGTATTTGTTTTTCACCCAGTCTTCTCCAGATAAAAGACTCATTTGCATTTGTTTTTCCCATTCTGCTGTTGAAAATTCTCAACAGATTTGGAGGCGAAAGGCTCTCCAAAGAGCATACTTCTTT
Organism: Burhinus oedicnemus; assembly: GCA_008921705.1. Taxonomy (NCBI): domain Eukaryota; kingdom Metazoa; phylum Chordata; class Aves; order Charadriiformes; family Burhinidae; genus Burhinus; species Burhinus oedicnemus. The sequence continues at coordinate 3,803,427 of VFFE01007703.1, forward strand.
CTGTGTTTTAATCTCCCTTTTCTACCTTACATACAGTATTACAAAAAGATGCATGCTGTCAGAAATCTAACTTCAAATTAATCTAAGATAAATGTGAACATTTTCATTAATATTTACTTAAGAACTTTGGAAGTGGCTGGTCCAGCCTAAGCCACAACAAAGATGCATCACGACCATCAGTTCTCCAGGTAATACTCATCTCTACAGTCCCACACAGGTGTAGCTTACAAAATCAGAGCTCCAATTGTTTCCAAACAAGCATTGACATCAACAAAAACAGTTCCTGTAAGTGTTCTAATACACTCAATTTAATGGACTGAATGCTACACTTCAACTTGGCCAAAAAAGGTTTCATTTCTCTTTTGCCGTTGTTCTGCACTTCCTGTTCCACCTACTAAGCCCTTTATAAAAGAACTTTTGATAGTCCTTAAAAAGCCTTGCAAAAATCAATGAAAGTTCTGAAAAAGATATAGAAGACTTCTTGTTATATTAACAATTATAACGAGTCCCATTTTTAGTACAAATGCATCAGCCAGTCTCATTAGGTTAATTGCACTAAAACCTAAGGAACATAGTCCATTTGCAGTCCATTTGCAGTTTTTTTGCTTCTAGCTTTCCATGCTTCTAGGATCCACTACATAGAAGATCCATACAGTATAACTAAAAACAAATCCATAGTGGGGGGCTTGACATACACAAAGTATGTCCTATTATAATTTCACACTGCTATCAGATTTTAATGGAGCTTTCTCAAACTGAGAAAAACAAAACATTTCCAATACATTTGTAGCTACAGAATGTCTGTGAAATGTATTTTTATTGTTTTCATTAGTTCATACTAAAAGAAATACCCTTGATTACTTGTGCAAAACTGAATAAATATATGAAATGTAACAACCTCACTCTGAGTAAAATCTTACTTGTGCTTAAAAAGTTGTTTATTTTCTTTGGGGAAGAAAAGACCTACTTCCACCAAACACGTGCTAATTGGCTTCCTTTCTTTGAAAAAGTTACAAAACATTAAGGCTGCTCTTTGCAGCTAGTGCCCGCTAACTCCAGGGGTAAGTAAGGAAGAATAAACAGGGACAATGTAATGTTACAGGCAAAGAGTCTCTCGAAAGTTACACGAAATGCCACATGATTAAATGCCAGGGCAAATATTCAAGAAGCAGAAGACAAGATGGCAGAAGGAAAAACACCAAACACAAAACAAAACACAGAGAATCTCCAATTGTAACAAATCATTTTTTGAATTAATTTGTAAAAAGCATTGCAGAATGGTTTTGTGCAGAGGTTAGATACACCTGCCTAAGAGTAATACTACTCTGAAGTATGTATGTGCTCACAACACAAAACAGAAAAGTTGCACTCCAGTTTGTTATCTGGTAAGATGCGGGTATACTAAAACACTCCCTAAAGCCATCAGCATTTAGCAGAGTGGTTTGTTTAGAAGCTATTATCACATGAAGTTTTGAAGCTAAGGCTCCAAAAATAACCTTCAAAATAAAATTCATTATCTCAAATTACTGATAAACTTTTCAGCTAACTAGCTGACAGATAAGTTTCAGCTAGTTAGCTGAAAAGCTGGTCACCAGATTTTAACTGCACTACAAAATATAACCTAGAAAAATAGCAAATAATATGTCCTCTCTTTTTCTAGTCAAGTCATTAGGATTAATGGTTTCCTAAAAAAAAAAAATAAAACCAAAGTCTGAAACATCCCAAGCGAATTTCAAGTCATGCCAAAATAAGATAGCTTCAGCAGAATTGATGCCACAAAATCCATTTACCAAAAGCATTAGCTGAGATATGTGTTCAGCTGATGCTTCTCGAGTTACAGATACACTTTTAACAGACTTTAAAATAGAGAATCAATTTTTAAAATGATGGTACAACTGAGCAAGAGAAAATTAATGCAATATTGAGGTTTGGAATAACTTCTTAAACATAATCCAATGCCAGGGAAGAGAGGACGCTAATGCAGAAAACATTCCATCCAAGGGAACCATGATTCTAGATATTATCCACATGTGACCAAAGTGCAGAAGAAGAGCTTTTGCTTTGTATTTCTGACAATTTCCATTACACCCAAAATTAATGTTTTTGCAATGCAGTGGGAAGAAGGCACGGTAATATAAAATTATTTAATAAAATAAAACATTATTTCAAAGTCAAGTATATAAATCGATATTATTCCATGATCATCCCCATGTGTCACTGGAGTGTTTACGTGCATATATATGTATCTTTTGGTGTATATACACACACACACACTGCCTAAACTGAGAAAGGAAAATGAAACCAAAATCTGACTAAGAATACTTAAGGGGAAAAACTCTCTCATGTGACTACAAAACATCCAATTAACTCTGTTATGTATGCTGTATACCACATGTGCATAACACACACTGAAAATTATTAATGCTGTACCAATTAAGTCCCAATACAATCTACCGTATTTCTCTTGCTTCAATTCAAAATCACAAATTCAATGATATCACTAGGCACAGCAAAAGGCAACACGTAATATCAGAGATTACGGTAAGGAAAGAACTCATATCTGAGTTCAAGTCTAACATTTCAAACAGAAAGCAATATTCGCAACCAATAAAACAATCATTATGATCGAAGATTGTGAATCATCTTGTGCTTTGATTTTTTGCAGAAATACGTACATAGTGACAAGCTCTTTCCCTAAGGTTAGAAGACAGTGGAAAAGCTAATTTGGTGTTAATTTATGAGGATCAAGTCAGGATCTCTGCAACACAGCATAAAAATACTATGTTGTTTTTATAACCAATCTATAAACATGCTGGAATACTAATTTATGATGCATTTGTGGCTGTAACAGCATCTTCTACTGAAATAGCTCACAAAATGCAAGTCTTGTCAGCAAGTCCGTGAACAAGAGGGTTTCTCCCTGTTCTTCCAAAAAACAATCAGTATTCAAAACCTACACTTATAATCACTAATTCCAAACTCATCATAGCGTTAATATACTTTAAGTTAGGCTTGCAATGTTTATTGGTCAAAACACGCTCCTTACTGTAGATCCTAGACATCAGATTTCCATTGGTATGTTAGTGGCACTTAAGATACCAAGATATCTCCTGTTGATATATCCAGGTATCTTACCTGATACGGAATCTAAGATGACAATGCAGCTTCCCAAAACTAACACCCTTAGTCCTGCATTTCTGATATGCATATGATCTTACTCAGATCATAAAACCCACCTTCCTGCCCCAAACTTGAAAATACTTACTCCAACAGCAGAGTATTTTCAGAAGGACAGGCAATAGATTTCTACAAAAACGTCCAAGATTCCTTCTACAGGACGCAGATGGATACACTGGATAACATGGCATAGTTAATTAGCACTTTTCAGAGATAACATCATGCCTTCAGTTATATGCAGCAGTGAGCCCAAAATAATGCCACATAAACCTTCAAAATTCATTCCACCACATATGTACAAGTCCAAGGAATCTTATATGCCAATCTTGCCTAATATAAAATGGCCTTGCTTTTGATAATCCGTGGCACCTCAAGAAGGCAAATACCCAAACAATAAAGTGACTGGTACAGCATGAACAATTAGAGGTAAGTACATTCAAATAAGAATACCAGAGCTCTTTCCATAAAGATCAAGTTTAGACTATATTATGAATGTTTTGTCTGTGCTACAAAGAGACATCAGTAACACAGTGATGAATAAAACTGTATTCTTCTCTTCCTCCTACTTGAAAAGGTTATTGTCAATGTTACAACCATGTGATTTTAGAACTGCTGACCCAAAGCTAGAAGGAGAGATGCAAAGTCACTTACTCGGACACATGGAGGATGGTTTCTTTGCCTTCCTCCACTGAAATTTCAATATCATTCTTCACATGCTCCACTGTCAACAGAGCTCCTTTAAAAAACAAGAGAAAAAGATTCTGAACTTTCTTCCAGGAAAGGTATCTTTCACAGTAGCAACAAAACAGTTACATTTTTTATCAAATAGAACCAAGTGACTGAACTGACTCCTTCAAGTAAGATCGCCCAGGGAAGAAATCAATGTTCAATCTCATATGCAAGAGGCTTCTTATTCTTGGCAATCCTTACAGCTTCAAATTGATAACGTCCAGCATACAGTAACCTGCAGTGAGCTCAGCAAGTGTCCGCAGCAATACATTTTGCTTCCTAAGGGTATTGTACAAAAATCAGTCCTGTCCCCCAATAGATGTAGAGAATGTAATCAAATTGCTTTTAATTATTGAACAGTATAGTAATGTACTCCATCCCAGCCCTGACATATGCGTCAAAGGAGATCAATTACTGAATATATCAGTACTTCTGAACAAGGATGAGACTCTTTTTAACCTGATTTAATGTTTATGAAAAGATCAGCCATTCAAAACCAAGAAACTCTGTCCGTGTAAAAGCGCAGGAAGCTTATACAGGGTTTTCTGAGTAAGTAGTTCACCGGTGACAGTAAAGGATGGCCTCTAGAAATAAAATAATTATTGAATTTTTTAGGCTACACCACCAATGGAAGACAGCTCTGCCCATATTCAAAGTGGCTTGATGCAAACCTGCTCTGATCTCAATGCCCAACACAGCAGCTCAAACAAAGCACCGAGCTAACTTGGCTGTATTTCTGGATTGGCTGTGGGCCAGATTCAGCCGGCTGAGCATAAGTGGAGGAGCTTGTGTTCTTTTGCTTTGCTCAGAAGCACGTTCAAAGACAGCAAGTGCTTGCATAGGCAAACACTACTTTAATGAAACTATCCAAAGGACTATACTCTAGGTCTTGAAAGGCATCTAACCTGTTACAGTCTTCATAGTGTGCTGTGCACTTTATCTTCCCTAGAACAACGCAGAGACTGCCCAAGGCAGATGATGTTGCAAGCTATTAATACACTGGCCTAAATACAAAGCACAGGAGCTAGGAACTCCCTAGCTCTCACCTCTGCTCAGCTGCAAACCCTCTTGTGGCATTAAGCTTTTATCAACAGTAAGTCAAGGTTCTTCTTCCCATCCCTCAGTCATCCGTCTGTGAAAGTCAGGATGACATCCCTTATGCAATATGTTTGTAAGACATGTAAGTATTTTATTAATGTTCATGGAAATGCTTTGAAAATTACAAGTATTACACACACCAAGCTATGTAATTAATGCTAATGACATCAAAAGCTACTACACTTTTCCCAGCGCGCAGCCATGATGAATAGTACAAAGTAGGAACAAGTAGGATGAGTGTGCTTGTCTTCCTGATGCAAATGTTTACCAGTGTTTCATACGTAATATTTCTGACATAGTTATGCAATCTCCTGAATTAAATCTCTAGTGCCACTCACCAGCTATCAAAAGAAAAGAATCTTCCAAAGCCCCTAAACCCATGTTAATCACAGCTCATGTTGCATCACATCTTTTCTAGCAAATCAGTACAAACAAGTATCAGGAGAAAGGTTATTTAAAACTTGTGTATTTTTATACCTTAAATCAGTAGTCATGCAAGTATTTAACTCTGAAATGCATTTGGGAATAACAGCATGAAAAAGAAATCAATAAACTAAGATGAAGGATAGGAAAAAAATGTATTTTTAATAGTTGTAACAAGATGGAGAAATGGTATGGAATACCTATAAAAGGCTGTTTCCATATGGCAGAAAGTGTAATGAAGGAGATTCTCCCATTGTTAAAGGCAGTATAACAGCGAAGGACAGTGAGCAACTGAAAAATGAGGATTTTGCAGTGCAACTTTGAACCAGCTCCCCAGACGAGCTCAATTTTAGCAGCAGATTAGAACTGACAAGGAAAGATAGCAGCAATTAGGCAGGGCTCACAAACAAGCAATCCGAATCAGGGCTGCATCGAAAATTTAGCTTCAACTTGCTAAATCACTCGAGGGGGTCTACCTATGACTCAGTTTCTTTAGCATAAGTTATGTTAAGTGCCGGCAGCTGCCCAAACGGCTCCCCGAAAAGCAACCTGCTGGAGACCACCCGCCTCCAGGGGCGGCAGGACCAGCCCTGCCCGATCCCCGCAGACCGGGGCCGGGCCGGCGCGGCGGAGCCGCCGCTGCGGAGCCCGACAGGCGGCCGGGCTCCTGGGCCGGCGCCTCCTCAGCACCTCAAGCACCAGCGGGACCCCACGGGGGGGCCAGTCCCTGGCGGCGACGTGTCCGTCCCCCCGCCCCTCAGCGCCGGCCTGCCCGCCGAGCACCGGCTCCACCGTCTCCCTCAGTGACAGGGGCTTGGCCCCGCGCCCCGGGGATCCGCCGGCCGCCTCAGCCCCCCGCGCCAAGGCCGCGGCGGGCAGACGGCGCTGGCCTGCGCCAGGGGGAAGGCCGGGCGCGGGCCTCCCCTCACGCCTCGCCCGTCGCCGCGCGCCAGGACAAGCGGCATGATGCAACGCGGCGGCCACGCGCCCCGCGCGCGCGGCCCGGCGGGCGGGCGGTGAGGGGACAGCGCCCCGCCGGGGCCCCCCACCCCCCAGGAGAGCGGGGTGAAGCAAGGCCCGGCCCGCGCTTACCGAGCGGGGGGCTCCCCGCGCTGACGGTGAGGCTCAGCGCCGCCATCCCCGCCGTCGCCGCCGGCGCCGCGCCGGAACCAAAGGAGAGGGCGGGGCGGGGCGCGCGGCGGCGCCAGCTCGGCAAGGGCCGGCTCGGCAGGCCCCGCCCCTGGCTCCGCCCGCCGCCGCGGGGCGGGGCCGTGCTCGCCACTTCCGGCGGGAGACGCTTCAGAGGGGATGCGGGCGGTGGAGGGTGGGTTTCTGTGGGGGCCGCAGTGGCTGGGCTGGGGCTGTCGCTTAGCAGCCGCGGCCCCGGGTCCGCCGGGAGGCGGCGGTGAGGTTGGAGCCGGGCGGGAGATGACTAGCGGGCGGGGCGCGGGGCTCTCCCGGCCGGCGGGCGCCTCCCCGGCCGCGCTAGGTGAAGCCAGCGGGGAGACCGCCCTGGAGGGGTGCTGGGTGGAGGCTGCCCTGCCTCTCCGCACGCTGTTGGCCTCGGTGGGGCTGGGCGCTGGAGCTTGTCTTCTCACAGCTGCTCCGGCCGTTAGGCAGGGCCGTCCCGAAAGCATGGCAAGAGTTAAGTGTAAAAACTCTTAAGCTGTATGTCTGGCAGCAGCTGTAGAGATAGCTTCAGTCCTTTTTCTGTATATATAATGATACAAACAAATCAAACAGCGCAACATATACCGGCACATTTGAGTACAGTGGTTTAACCCGTCTGGCTGTGTAGAACATTACTTGTTATGTTCCTCACAAACACAGATTTTGCAGTGGGTCAAACCAGTCTTGGAATGAATTACAAAAACACTGTGTCAGCAGTTTTTCACAGGAGACACTCAAGTTCACATTGTTGCAAGGACAATGCAGTGTCACTGTGCCTTTTTTTTTTTTCTCCAGTTTTTTATAGATGGTACTATAGCGGCTAATGTGCTCGCAGAGAAATTATCCAATGCTTGATTGGTGGACCGGCGCTGTTTTGTGCAGAGGGTGTAGTAGTATAGCCAGAGCGTGACTGCACCTTACGTGCTGGCTTTTATTCTTGGTTCCTGCAGCTGCAGTTTATTTCAGATTTCCTGAATATTCTCCTGTGTTAGGAGCTTTACTGTTTCTGTAAGCATGGAAAGCGGTTCCAGAGATAAGCATCTTTACAGATCAGGTAGAAGCTGGCATATGCCATGTGTGTTCTACTCCCATTGAGGTAACTGTAAAGGAGCAGAGAGAGAAATTATAGCAGTATTAGAAAGGGGCTAGTGCTGAGGAAATTTTCAAACATATAGCAAGTTTCAGATGAAATTAAGGATATAGAGCCATAGATGAAGATTACTAACAGTGGGTTCTGTACCTGTCTTTGTATTTTAATGACTACATGGAAAGACTGACTAAGGCAGGCTTCGTGTTGTCTAACTTGTTCTCTGTTTAATCTGTGTTCTGTGAATGCACGTGCAGATTTTGATGTGAATACTAAACCATGCATATCCAAGAATCCTGCAGAAGGTGAGAATTAAGTGTAACTGAGGCAGTGAAATTAGATTAATCTTGTACTTGCTATATGGTTCAAACTTCAGTCAATATGTGGAAAGATTAAACTTATAATGGGTCAAAATATGAAGGCAGCTCTAATTGAAGCAGGCTGCATCTGTCTTGCGTGCTCTTACTAGTCATGCGCTCGAGGAAGGAGAAGAAAGGTAGGCTATAGATGAAAGGAGTAGAAGCAAGTGCTGTTCCTATATATGCAGCTGTAATCCGGTGTCATGATAGCATTATGAACTGGCTGATGATGATAGAATGAGGTAAGTGATAATCTTGCTAATTTATCTGTAAATGTTGATAAGATGACCTCACTAAGGAAAGAGCTTCCTTTAGATCCTTTTCCGTGTGTGCACGTAGACTGGGAACACTTAAGCAAGAGTTGCTTTGTTCCTATCTTTTGGTGTCAAGATGTTCCTGCTTACTGGAAATAAAGCCAGCTTTAAGCCAATGAAGTCATACTGGTGTCACCCTGCTGTGAGGAAAGAATCTAATCTAAGGACTCTAAGTAAATCAGAGTTGTTAAATACCTTGTGTGATGAAAGGAGAAAGAAATAACTTGAACACACTGTTGAAAACTGCATTTTGAAATTTTCTTCTGTATGGAAAACATAGCTTTTTGTATCTTGAATTTCAGTGTTAAAGATGGTTTGAGTGGACTGAGAGCATAGTTACTAGGACGACTTAATCTTGTGGGCAGGGAGGAAGCGAGAATGGGTGCAGTGCAATTTGCAGGCTACTTTGCCATTCATAGTGTCAGCAGAGGTTAAGGCAAAAAAAAATCATGCTGGGAGAGCTTAGGCATTCAGTCTTTATGTAAGCAAGCAGCCAAGTTCAGGCACCCTCCCTGACACCACAAGCCTGAGAACCTGACATATGCCACTCTTCTATCCACACAGAGAACAGGAAGAAAACAGGAAAAACATCCCAAAAGAATTCAAAGATTCACTTCTAAGAATCAAAACTGTAATCTTTATAATAAATGGGCTAATCCATCCAGGCAAATTCTTAGTCCATTTGTATTTAACATAATAAACCCTTGTTGACTACATACAACAGAAAACATTGAGCAAGATCACGTAAATGACTTAACATGATTTTGTGCCCTGAATGTTAAGATGATTTTTGGACTGCAGTGTAGAGTTTTGGACTGTTAGTATATTAAGCACAGTCATGAATAATGAATACTCCCAAAGAATATGGAAAACAACTGTTGAAGAAATGTGACTGTTTTGATGTTTTCTGCTAAACTTGGCAAAACGATATGATCCAACATACACCTAGAGATTCTGTATGTAATTTTGAAATTATTGAACACCTTAATGTAAGAATTCAGTTCAGATTCTATAAAACAAAATTTCAAGCTCAGTTATCTTCTTTTTCTCCAAGCTCACTTTCTCAGCCTTCCAGGTCAAGTGAAGATGCTTTACTGCTTTAAGGCACAAGAGATTGTTTAACGTTGTTAGGGATACGACTGGCATAATAGTCATAATTTCTCAAAGTGGCAAGGACCCCAGCTGAATTCATGTGTTTCACTTCCTTGTTATACTGAAATGAATTTCCATGGATATCAGTTATCTTGCCTGAAAAAAAAAAAAAGGAAACAAGAAAAAGATTATTCCAGCAAACAGGAGTTGGAGAGAGATAATCTATTTTATTAGTACAAAATGTAACTAAAAAACTAGACAGTCGTTGGGGTACACATGCCTGTCTTCAGATATGAAATATCTTTGCTCGCAGTTTAAGTGCAACAGTTTTTTGTTGACTGAAATCAAATAACTAATGATTTTCTTTTCTTTCAGCAATACTTAAATTCCTTGTGTTTCAGGAAAAGGAAAACAACAGCTCTCGCTTATGGATTTGCTAAAATGCTTCCTGAGTAGTTTACACATTGGCCTTTGAGAAGAAGGGAAGAAAAATCCTCAGTTCAAGTAAAAGCCAGGGTAAGTCTATACAACAAACTCTAACATAATATAGAAATACTCCAGCTGGTTTTAAATGAGTTTCTAGAAATCACTTAACAAGAGCACTACAGATCTTTATGCAAGCTAATTTAACCATGAGATACCTACATAACAAGGAGGCTAAATACAGTGCTGTGCTGCCCCAGATTGGTTGCTTTTTTGTGCCTGAGCTAACCTGTTTAAACTATCCCAGTTATCAACACTACAGACTGCAGAGGAATTAAATAATCTCATTGTGAAGCCTGTTATCCTTGCTTGACAGAATTTAGGAGATCAAAACCCCACAATTTTAGCACATGGTGGTAAAAGATATAGTGACGTAAACAGTAGAGAAAGTATAATAATAATACGTAAATTCTTGTCAGTGAGACTTTGCATAACTTCCCTAACCCCTTACCCCCTTAAAAGGTGAAGTGCCTTAGGTTGGCTGGAGACCACTGATTTTAGGGAATTACATGAATAACTCAATTTTGGAGTTTGTACATCTGAGGAACAACTGAATGATTTGGCCTATTTTTGTTGTTTTAAAGAACTCAATAGCCACATATTATATAATATGTTGCTAATAATATACTACTATATCCAGTTAGTAGGACAGTGTGATTTTACTGTGAAATAGTAGCCAACAGAAAAAAAGCCATTTGTTTTGAAAATACTAAAATTAATATAACCACCTTGGCTTTTTAAATTATTTGATTATATTAGTCCAGGGCAAAATGGATCATATCATGCTTTCCAGAGCATAATTTTTCTGCCCCTTTGGAGTTACTGTTGATTTCATAGGGCTCAAGGCTCTTAGTGAATCATGACTATTTAAAAATACATACATACTGTCATTTTTCTTTCCAAAGACATGTTTTGAAATTCTTTTTTGCTATGAAAAGTATAAATAACTTTTAAATGATGCAGTTTCACTTATCTTGGAATTTTGAATGCTATTAACTTACCTCCCACAGCATGTAGAATAGCTTCAGGTGCACATGTATCCCATTTCTTGCACCCAGGACTGGCAAATACATAAGCAGATGCCTTGCCTTCTATAAGTTGAATGATCTGTTATGAATAGAGAGTGGCAATCATTGCAAAAGATCTAGGCATTTAGAAACGGCTAACACCACCATCAGGAAACAGTTTATTTTATGTACTTACAGTCAGAAAAGGGACACCAGCCATTTCCTTTCCAATATTACAAGAAATTATATTAAGATTTACAAAGCTATACTGTATTACTATTCTGCATGATCTATTTTTGATTGTTGTAAATACAATCTATAGGATGAAAATCTGTTTTTAGTTTCAGAAACAAGAATTCCCATCTTGTGTAAGTACTAAGAAAATAAAGTGGCAACTATCTCCATGTTGTCTTGGTGCCATTTTGGGCCTTGCACATGTTGAAGAAAAGAGACTGGAGGGTCTGTTTTTGACAGCCATGACAAAACTAAGCTTTAAAAACTAGCAAATGAGTATTCCCTATATGCAGAGAAGTTTTGCAAAGAAAATATTACTGTGTGCTTCTATTTTTATCCTTTCATATGTGCTGCTAGATAGTTGGAACAAAAACCGTATTAACATGAACAGGAGGAAATGTCTAGTAATTGCGATCCAATTGAATTCCCATTTAGTCATTCTGATCTTATAACTTTTTATTTTCTCCTCTAGAAACAGAGTACTGGGGAGGATGGACCTCAGCCACGACCAGCACAGCCACTGTTACAAATATACCTGTACCAAATTCTCTCCACCTCACAGCAGATTGAATGCTAGGAAGAGAAGTCGTGCTGGGGAAGGAGGAGGATGTCTCCTGTGCATTCATGCAAGTAAGCAAATGATTTCTTTAAAAATTCTTTTTCTTTTTCCAAAGGTACCACCTCCCAGTAAAAACAAAAGATTTGGAGTTTTCATACCTTGTTTCCTGCCCCTCCAACTCTGATGACGCTGTCTGGGTTCAAGGCACTGATGCAGTCATTTACCAGGGTACTGCTGTGAGAACGGGTGGTAACAATGATGTGTTTCCCAGCAGGTGCTTCTGTGAGCTGAAATCCAAAGGCACCTATGCCCAGGACTCCCCAGATTGTCCTGCCCAACACAGCACCAGCTCCTGCCTACGAAAAAGGTACACAGGTCCAGATGATAGTCAATCATAGTGATCAGCATTTAAAGCACATATGGAGAGCGGTACCTAGAGAAATCTTTGCTTGTTGGGGAGTGTAATATTAATACTGGGATATCCATTTAAGCAGTGGTACTTAAAAAGAACTTCTCTAGAGCCCTGAGTGAGAAATTTGCTCTCCATTTTCCATTTTCTTATCTGTGACATTGTGGGGATGCATTATGTCCTGCCTCTAATGACTAGCAAATTAAGAGTTGTGTATTTCTCTGCTTCAGGCACAATCTGTAACTGAAAAGATCTTCATTATCATTTTAGATGTTTCATCACAGATATTGCATAGAACATACAGAATCAGCTGATGATATGCATTACATCAGCTCAAGAGCTTTTTCTTTAAATTCTGGTATGGTTAATTAATCAGACTGTACCCTGAGCTTTTTTACCCCTCACAGATAATACTGAAATAATCTCCAAACGTGTAAACGCCTGTAGGCTGGCCATCCTGGACTTACACCTGAAACCTGACCTGATACACTCTAGCCCAGCTGTCAGTGACAAGTATGCTTGGTTTATTTAGGGCTGCAGATTTATGGCAGTTACCACATATCACAAGGGCACCTATTGCATGGATTTACTAAAGAATTTCTAGCAAAGACTGCAAAAACACTGATCTGTACTTGTTTTGCAGTATGTACTTTACATGTACTGTAGTAATATATACAGTATATATGTAATATATACTGTATTAGTGTATTACACAAGCCTTAGGATTCAGTATGGCTGTTAGTAGGTCCCTGAGATTCAGTTCTGCAAACCAACATTCAAAATAGTATATATTTAATAAAAACAACACCACCTTTTATTACAATGTTAACTCCACTACACGCTGCTTTTCACTTGAAAGTGTACTAACTAGACATGGCTTAGAAGTGACAGCTATAAATCACCTAATGCTTTTAAACAAATCAATGCATTTAATACCTCATAGTTGTAATATGGCTGGTTAATAACTCCTGCTATTGCCTTGCCTCCATAAGCAATTCCAATAAGAACCGTTACGTGGTCAAGGAGACCTATACAGAAATAGTATGAATGTAATTATGCTTGAAAAAGAGAAAGTATATATATAAAAAAATAAACCTTCAATAAAAGTCTACAAATTGATATGCAGGATGGTATCTTAAAAATGCAAATACTAATCAGGATTTTCAGGTGTAAGAGGTTGGATGATACAATTTTTTTAGTCATTTAGCCTTGAGGTCTGCAAAACAAAGATGCCCCAGATAGAATTCTCTTAATAGAGCTATGTTATAATTAACACATAATGAGAAAGAAGTTTAAAGATACAACTAAATAGCAGTATATGATGACATTCTTCTGTAACTGTGGTTTGAATTCTTTAATGGTATTAAAACCTAGCAATTGGTTGACAGTTGTATATCGAAAGAGATGAAAAGGGGAGAAAAAGTCTGCCTAAAAGATTTTACATTAATGAACTAAAAGATGCAGCAGACGGCTAAAGTGAGGTTTCAGCATATTGTTTTTGGAGGTTTTTCTTTTTTCTTTTTTTTTTTTCCTTCCCTTTCTTCATTTTATGTTCTATTTCTATGAACACAAATTAGGCTTTGCTGAAAACAGTTTCTTTCCCTAACTGAAAAATTATGATTTGTGGAAAGATGTTGTTTTATTTTGAAAGGGCTACAAATACAGCTGTGGTATTTGGGTTGTTTGAAGAGGAGGATGTAGATATAATTGAGCATATTCCTGTGCAAATGGGAGATTTAGTTGCTCAAGTCAATGTACATGTGAAATTGTAAGTTTGACTAAAATCTTAAAGACAATCTGCCAGCAACCAAAGGCAGCCCTTTGATCCCTGAAATGATAAAAACTGGTGGGCACTCAGTAGCCCATCAGGAATATTCAAAACTGGTTAGAACTGAATGGAATGATTAAAAAATTCTGTAGAACTCAAAAAGTACAGAAACAATATCAGCCTTATGAAGCAATATTTTCTGTAACTTCTATCATAAAACTATCTACATGTACATGCTACTTTATTACATTGCTTTTTTTTTTTTTAATCAGCAGAATTAAAAGAGAAGCCAACCTTCAGTGTACTCCTTGGTTCCATCCAAGGGATCAACCCATATTACAAGCTTTAAAAATAAAAAAATAAGGAAAATTAACAAATACAAATAATGTAAATTACCATGGAAAGTATATATTTTACTTCAGTGCTTTTATTTCCTTACAGCAATAAGGAAATAAAGAGATTCAAATTTTTAACATTGTGATATGACTGAAGCCTGCAATAGTATTTTACACAAAAAAGCTTAAAAACTGACTGGAACTTCTCAGTAAGTATCTTAATAGAGGTATGAAGGCTTAAACTGAACACGGAAATGACATTACTTTCTTATGTCCAAAGTAGATTCCTTCCAAATTGATCTGAATCACAAGTTGCAAGAAGTAAATTTCCATTTCCCATTATTGCACACAGGGATATGCAATATTTCCAGCTCTGGAGGCGTGATTCTCATGACTACATTTTAGTCTTCAAACCAAAAAGAAAAATTGGCAACATTCAAATAACCTTTTTTCTTAATACATTCTTAGCTAAAATCACTAAGTAATATAGACAGTGTAAAATATGAAGACCTATAACATTACCTCTTCCTCTTTAATTCCTGTGTACTGAGCAGGACAAGTTTTCTTCAGTATTTCTTCACAGTGGCCATCTTCAATTAATTCCTCAGTTACCTCATCAGTGGACAGTTCCTAACAAAAGGATTCTCAGAATTATTAGAAAAAGGTGTTGGACTCAATTTACCGTAGAACTATGGAGTTGCTTGCAGCTTACTTGACAAAGTGTATGCAATGGACAGATTAAATGGGATGGAAATACTTTTTTTAAAACAAACAAACAAACAAAAAACAAACTAGATGATTTCCTAAAACCTGCTAAAGCAAATTCCACTGCAAGTTACAACAAGTTGAACTGTTGGTATGAAATAAACTAGGTACTTACTTCTTCTCCTATGATTGTCACCTTGGGAAACTTCCGTGCCAGGGAAGCACAAATGCTCATTTGTACCAGTCGGTCAGCTTTGGTCTGCAAGTCATTGGCTCCGGTCTGTCAAAGGATGAATAGGGTTTTGTGTATTTCAAAACAACAACAACAAGAAACCAGTACAATGGCCCATATGTCATTCTGAGTATCTACCTTGTAATGAAAAAGAAGTCTAATTTGATAAACCTTCAACCTATTAAGTGATCTTGAGAGAGGCAGGCTAAAAACTGGAAGAAGCAGAGTTTCCCTGTATAACCCAGAGCTAAAATAGATTGGTATGATATTAGAACAATATTTACATGCTGTATTCTTCTCATGCACTGGTGCACTTGTACTGAATCTGTATTTGTGCAAATACTACACTACGTACAGAATAAATTAATACATGTATGAACCCAGATATAATACAAGAAGAAGGAAAAGCAAAAATTAAGATGTTAACAGGAAAAAATAAATATTTTAAGGCTCACTGGAGGGATGTTGCATCTTAGGAAAGAGGATAAATATAGGGAAGGTGTTAGTAAAAGGTGATTTAAAGGTCCAATTAATCTAGCTTGTTTAAAAAAAAAAATAATGGAAACAATTATGATGTATAAACTTCTAAATTGTGAACGGTTCCTTAGTCTAGCAGAGAAAGACCACGGAGGGCCAGAAGCTAACCAGTGAAACTGAACTGGACAATAACACCCATACATTTTTTCCAGCAAAAATACTGAAGAAGAAACCGTGGGTTTGATGTCTCAAGATGACATGAAATAATGACTTGAAAGCATTTCCAGAAGATTCAGTGTAGCCAAACATATGTTGACAGATAGGTGACAGTAATTTCTTCTTAAACATTAATAACCTGATATATAGTGGAAGGGGGTAATTTATTATGGGTCATTGATTTTTGATCTAATTTTGTGTGCTTGTAGTATGCATTTTAAAAAAAATACAACCAGTCTTACTTAGAACCAATATCACCTGTTACTTGTGATCATTTTTGTTATACTTCATTTACAATTATTTACTTTATTGGTTACAGAGCTTAAAATGTGTTCATTTGCTGGTTTTATTATATTAGAAAATGATTAAGCAATGCATTTCTGAATTACTGGGAAATAATATTAACACACCTGCATTTTTTTTAAAGGGAAATTGAATGAAATGGATAAAAGCCAGCATTTGCTTTAAGTTAAAATCACCCTAACCTTGCTGGGCTCTTAAAAAATAAGCTTAATGAAACTTGTTTATACATTTAAAATTAACTGGTTAATCGAACAAAGTACAGACAGTGGTTCCTTTGTATCCCTGGATGCAAATATTTTAGGGCTTCCTTGTAATGCAGCTGTGTTAGTTGTTCCAAGAACCTAAAAGCAGGTTATGTGGGAGAGTATGTTCTACTTACATGTGTCTGAGAATCCTGCTATGCACCTAAGTACTTTGGAAAATGATCATTACTTTCCAGGGTTTTTTTTAATTCTCTCCCCATATACCTGATTTTAATTGCTTAGAAAAAGGAAAATAAGAAAAACTTGCAAATGTTTTGGTAGTGAATATAACTGTGAATATAACTGACCAAATGGGGAAAAAAATCTTTTTGCATCTACTGTCTGAACTGACAATAAAAATTATAAAGGATCAGGGTTTTCTTCATAACTGGCTGAAAGTGCTTACTATCAGAAAAACGTAAATTTCAACAATTACTTCAATGTAGAGGCCAAAAATAATATAGATACTTAACGCAGTCCATAATATTGTGACATACCTGTAAAGCTAGACTTAATTTAAAAGTTAATTCCACCAATTCTAGTACTGTAGTCAAAACAAAGATCCTGGCTTACCAGTGCAGATTACTAACTTAGAGCAAATTAAGAACTTCATGCAGATGACTGTTTTCTACTTAGAATTAAATTTGAAGCTCTGAATTTATTTTGAAAACTATATTTACAATAAAATCTAAGGTTCTTCTTTGTTTTAAGAGACTGAACGCTTATTTATCCTGATCCAAAATTCATCAAGGGCACAGTAGTTTAAGCTGTCCTACAGATGTTAGAACATAGGTATGGAAATTAATGGGAAAGATAAATTATTATGAATTCTGATGTGCTATCCAAAGCTTGTGTTTTGTGAGGGAAATCAGGACAAAATTATGGCGCGTTTCATTTAAGTGTCTGCACATTCTTTAGAAATACTGGTGAAAAGACACGTCTCCAGTCCTCTTTTAATCCTTTAATAAGGAATATTTCTTGTACCAGAGAGGCGAGGACTGTACTTCCTTCCCCAGTTGCTGATCTGCAAAACTACCACTTTGACCTTTATCTAACTCAGGATTAATAAGAGAAATTAAATTGGAACAAAGTAAAAGTAATACCTTCTCCACTATCCCCAGATCTCCTGCAGCCATTACTTTTCTAACAATTGTTGCAGCTTTCTCCGCAACAGAATATGCAGAGGCAACCACGCGCATGAGTAGAGCTGGAGAAGCCATACTGAATGCTGAAAAGAAACAAAAAGCAAACTTGTAGATTCCTCTCTTCAAGAGAAGACAAGAAGGAAATGTTTTACATAACATTCCAAACGGATACACTTTAAGCTGAGTAGGAAGAGGAAAGTGGGTTACTGCCAGTGAGTAGTAATGAAGTGAGCTTTGACGTTTTTAAAAAGACAATTAACAAACACAGGGGTATAAAGCTATTTTAGACAAGATTTCTCAAATATCCGTGCTCTGTCTGACAGTGAACCTAGTTCTCTGCACTAAAATAAAATCTGGCATTAAAGGAGAACAACAGCAGAAGCAGAAACTCTTTATCACAAATGTCAAGAAAAACTGTAGTCTACCCACAGTACTCATTTTTTGGACATTTTGAACAGAAGTTTGTTTTTTCAGAAACATACAGAGTTAGTTTGTGCCCAGACTGAAGTACAAGGCTACCAGACAGGATGACAACAGCAATTTTACTCACTATTTTTATATGTTCAAATATAAAATGGACTTTTGTAGATGGCCTAATTGTGGATACAAAATAGGCTAATGATACGCAGATACTGCAAACACTGCACTACTGCACTTGTATGTGAAAGTCTGTTCATCTAGATTTTACCATCCTTTCTGTATTTCTTTAACTTCTCTTGATTTCTTTAAGGAAATCTATTACATATCCCTTCCTTCCCTCAACACTGCATGTCCTGTCATTCTTCCTGTTGTATTTTCTTCTACGTCTGTTCCCCAGCACACACCAGTGCAATTCACTGTGCCTTCAGTTCCCAAGTAGAATAACTGTCACTCTTGCAAAAGGCTAACAATCATCCATTCCTCCCATTTTTTTCTGCCTCAGGAAAAAGAAGTATTGCTAACCACACTGTATTCTTTAAAATGCAGAACTAATTGCTTTTTGTGTTTTCTTGTCAGTTTTTTCTGTCTCTGTAGATCAGATGCTTTTTGGGTTGGGCTCACACGTATGATACACTTCCAAGTAAACACTTGAGCAGAGAGCTAGAAAAAAAATACAGAAGAACTCATTAATCAGCACATAGAAGACAATATATTAGGCTTCCCTCACAATCAGTATTTGCAGCAATTGCAGCAAGTATTGCATAAGTGGCAATAGGTCGTTATACAATACCTTTCCTTTCCTGCCTGAGAAATCTACTTGGTAAAGTATGCTATGATAAGGTGATAAGGCGAGCTACTGTAGATGAGATCGATGTGACCTCAAGTTCACATCTGTTTCCAGCAAAGGCAAACAGCAATGTTAGAGGTATCAAACCCCCACATTTAGCTGTTTTAAGAACCTTTTCAGCATTTTAGAAACACCATCTGGGTACCTCTAAAGTCAGAAGACCTCTGAAGCTAGAAGAGTAGAGTGATTGTCTAAGTACATTCAAAAAGCGTGGTTGCTACTGTTAATTATTATTTACTGCTCCTGGATGGGAGCAAAGTGCTCTGGAGTTCTGTAAAATAGCCAGGGTCCCTACCCAAAGCACATACGTGGTTTATCTTAGACTGGTAACAATGGTTACAGAGAAATTTTGGAAATGCTAGCTGTGGCAAAAAGCAGCTCTCAAACATTTGAAAGTCATAACACATGGCAAGACAGGTAGGATTTTAAGTATATACCGTCATGTGAAACAAGTTAACAGGAAGGAAAATTGAATGTAGTTCATTCTCTACTGAAAATATCTGGAATATGAGCACTTTTGAGACAGGGATTAAAAAATTTAGCATAGTAGATGGGAAGTTTGGGTTAAAGAATTGATCTCAGAGGAAGATAATTATTTTTCATGCTCAGCTTCTCGTTCGTCATTTGACCTTTTACTGCACGTTTTTTCCTGCTTCGTAAGATCAAGTTAAAACTTACTTAATTGTTTTAAAGGCTTGGTTTATTACCTGTTTGCATAAAGTTTCAAAAGCCTCAGAAAACAATACAGAAATACTGTCTTACATTCTTGAAGCTTGACTCAAGCTGTTTCTTGGGCACATTTTTCTTGGACATTCTTAAGGCAAACAAGTCTACTTTCTTTCTGTAAACCCACCTGAAATCTCTAAGCAAACCTTAAAATTAAAATATTCTTATGAAACACAAGATTTATTATGAGAAACTGAAATGGGAGGTTCAAAACCCCCTGCCCCTGATACAGGGTAACTGACTAATGAAGTGCAAAGTATGCTATTACTGCAAAAGGCGCCTTATATTTTTACAGGGCTGCATCTCCTGTGTGGCACATTTTCTGGTGTGTTGGACCTTTTTGGGTAGAGAAATGTGTGCGCTAGCTGGCCATAAGTTTCTCATCTCTGTAACTTTTTGATCTCAAATTCACTAGTTTATTTATAAGTTATGGCACATTCTTTCTGATGAGGGCAATGTCTAATGTATACTTCCACAATACACTCAAAATATATGGCTTGTAAGTTTACTCTTACAAAACTGTACAGTTTACTAAGATTGCCCAGCAACTATCCCTCGATTTAAATTTGCATATTACTTTCAAAACATACCTTGTCCTCCAAAGACCATCCATCCTTACTCCTAGCCTAGCAACCAAATTGTCGAATGGTCTCAGCTTGACAAAGCAGCCTGCTTTGACACCTGCTAAAATACATGAGTTCTCCAGTTCTGGTTGCACGTTTTAACTTTTAAACATTTAAGTTATTACAGGATGGCTACAGTTAATTTACCAAAAGAAGTATGAAGGGTTTGTATATCTCAGTGTCTTTTCTGCAAACGCCCATTTTTGAAATTTATCATTTCACCCGATGAAAGGAGGAAGCGGACACCACAGGCAGCACGCCTTTACCCGTCAAAGCCCAAGTGACTAGAGCTCCCGGTTTCGTTACAATAAACCTCGGCTCACGTTTAGCAAAGTCAGACTCGTCACTGCGCAGGGAAAGGAAGCGGCGCTGCCCCGGCGGGGGGACGGACGGACGGACACCCGCCTGCGTCCCGCTGCCGTCCACCTGCAGACTTCCCGCGGGAAAGGGCTGCGCCACCTCGTTTCACCAGAGTGGTTTGCGTCCTTTTGAGTTTATATTTAAAAAGCAAAACAAAACGAGGCGCGATGGCTAACTCACCGTCCCCAGCCGCGCTTGTCCCTTGCGCTCCCCGGCGGCCCCGGTTCTCCCTCTCCCTCTGTCACCGCTCACCGGTAGCCTGCGGGCGCTCCGAGCTCGCCAGGAGCCCTTCCTGCCTCTCCCCTTGCCAAGGGATCGAAGTCACCGAAACCGAAGTCCAAGCCCCGCCGGTCAGCTCCCGCCGCCGCCGCAGCTCCCCGCCCGCACCGCACCGCTGCCCGCCCCTGCGACCTCTGCGCCGGCTTCTTCAGGAAGAACTCGCCCCGCTCGCGTCAGTGGGATGCTGTCGCCTTTAGTAAATAAGCTCGAAACGCCCCAAATCCTTCCGGCTCCGGGGTGGACTGAAGCGCTCCCCGCGGCGAGGAGGAAAAACGCGTTGCTGCGTGACGTGTCCCTTCCCGCGGCCCGTCGGCGCCGC
Source organism: Burhinus oedicnemus (assembly GCA_008921705.1). Lineage (NCBI taxonomy): Eukaryota > Metazoa > Chordata > Aves > Charadriiformes > Burhinidae > Burhinus > Burhinus oedicnemus. The sequence continues at coordinate 3,824,565 of VFFE01007703.1, forward strand.
GCCGCTTGCCGTAGCGCAGGCGGAAGTGTTTCCCTAGCGCGCGCCGCAGTGAGCCCGTGAGGATGTTTCGGGCCTGGGGGGCGCCGCCGCTGGCCCGGGCCGGGCTGCGGGCCCGGGCGGGGCTCGCCCGGGGCTGGGCGCGCTCCGCCGCCTCGGAGGCCAACAGCCGGCAGCCGGTGGCGGAGAGCCGGCAGGACTCCCAGTACCGGGACACGGTGCTGCTGCCGCGCAGCAGCTTCCCCGCGCAGCTACCGGGGCGGCTGCAGCCCGAGACCGAGCTGGAGACGCAGCAGGTAGCGGCCGGGGCCGGGGCCCGGGCTGGCTCGCCCGCGGGGTGCTCTGCCGTGGGCCCGGCGGCGGAGCCACGGCCCCGGGAGGGCGGGCGGGGGTTTACTTAGGCGCCCGCCTTTGCTGCGGTTAACTTCGTGTCGGTGTGGGCTTTCGCGGGTGCTTGGGCAAGGCCGTCCGAAGTCAGCTGTCGGGGGAAGGTGAAGAGCTCGGGATCTTTCGGTAGTTATTTATTTATAGTCTGGGTACTTGCAAGTTTGTTACGGCTTCGTTTGGAGAAAGAGCAACGACCCTCCTGGTCGGGGAGAGCCAGAGTAACGATGTTAGGCTTAGTATTATGCCTGTCTCGGGTTTTTTAATTGTTTTTAACTACTAACATCTTCTCTTATGGAGTTAGAAAAGTTGCCTTTCCGTGTTTGTTTGTTTGTTTTCAGTACACGTTTTACTATGAAGCCAAAATTCAGAATTTTTGGAAGTGCAAAGACCTGTGATGATTTAGGTGTTTTCTTGTTGTCTTTACAGAAATGTGGTTTTTCGGAACTGTATTCATGGCAAAGGGAAAGGAAAGCAAAGCAGGAATTTTGTCTTCACGACGGACCACCTTATGCCAATGGAGACCCTCATGTTGGCCATGCATTAAATAAAGTAAATATTTACTCGTTCATACTCTACCATTTTGAAGTGGTAAATACTTCCCATAATGTGCTGTGTGTTCTCCATTCCCATTTAAATCAATAACACTCTAAAGTGTTTGGTATTTTGGTAGGCAGGGCTTTTAAAAAGCAAATGACATCGTTACATAGATACCATATGATGCCACCGTGACACACATACCATACCGTGACATAAATACCCTGTACCAGTACATGGGACCTGTATGCTGAGTGCTCATTTATGAGGCTGAGTGCTTCAGTAAAAAGAGAACATTTTTTTTTAGAGAAGGTCCAACCTTCATTCCTAAGCAATGTTAAAAGCATGATTTATTTGTGTATTGAATGTACGCGTGTGGGTGAGTGTGTATTCCTATGTGCATATATGTAATAATGTTACTGTAATGCATGGTTGAGCTGTGCCTTGCTATTCTTTTTTCCTTTGAGTATTTTGCATGTTTGGCTTATTGCGTTTCTTTTTTCCTCAACGGAACCACAATGACCAAATGTTGATGACTTTTGAAATACAAATTTCAGCTTTGAAATAGTGCTTCTAAATACATTTGGATGTGTGGAGGTTCAGTCCTCAGAATGAGAGTGTTACATATGCTACAAAGTGGGAAGCACTAAAATGTGACCCACAGCTTCTTATTGTACTAGTGCTAAAGCTTGGACATCTGAAAATGACAAATTTTGTTAGGCGATCACTGATATCAAAAAACAATAATATGCATTAGGCCAACAATGTAGATCCAGCTCAATGTTTTAAAAATGAGAGCAAGTCGGGTTGGCTCACTTCACGTCTTGGAAGTTTATAAACTGCATCTTGCAGTTATACAGAATGTGAATTCCTTTGATCAGAGGTGCTTTGAGGTTCTGCCAAATTACAAAATGATGGGCAAGAAAAATCACAAATGCATGGTCTTAAATGTAAACTTATAATGCAGACTTTTTTTTTTTAATAGGAGGACTTTAATTAATAATGTCGCTATTCCACATGGGGGAGCTAAAGTGATAATAGACCCTTGTGTCTTTTCAGATTTTGAAAGACATCACTAATCGTTTCTACATGATGAGAGGTTATAAAGTACATTATGTGCCAGGATGGGATTGTCATGGATTGCCAATTGAGTTGAAGGCGTTGTCAGAAGTCAAAGGAGCTGAAAATCTTTCACCAATGGAAATTCGGCAGAGAGGTAAATTACTGTTTGCAATATCTTTATAGAAAATGTTGGCTTAAGTATTTGTACATCCTACTTGTATTTTAGACATATATAGCTTTTATGCTTTATTGTGGGCTTTTCTATTCACTATTGGTGACGTTTTCTGTCATCACTCTACATTTGCCAAGCAGATTGAGTGCAGTGTAATCTTACGAAATGGGATGATTGAACATAGATTTAATTTGTTGCTGTAATGAACATACATAGCATTGACCATGGGTTTAAAAAAACAGGAGGAGGGTAGAGGATTTGGATTTCTGCTTTGCTTAACTGTGTAGTGGCATGAAACTGGTATTTATCAGATCAACATCTTTTTGGCTTTTGAAGACTGAATTTGATTAGGAGCTAAAAAGATGTATGTAAAAATCAGGCTTCATCAGGACAGCTTGGCTCAGTATCATAAGTAGGAATGTATTTGTTGACTATGTTTTTAACAATACTACAGGGGTGATCCTTTCGGGGATCCCTGCGTTATGTGGGAACTATTTTGAAGAAATAATTTCAAATGTATTGAAATGTATGTATTGAAAGACATCAACGTTCAGCTGCGAAGCTATTTGTAATGAGCAATTTGAATTGCTTTAGCTTGAAATTGCAGCAATGAAATGGGCTGACTTATTTTCAGATGCATGTTGCTTTGAAAAGTTTGGGTTGGCATCAACAGAGGTGGTTAATTTTCACTCTTATTTATTTTACGTTATTTGAGAATCCATTTTGAGAAATTGTTTTTCATAAGTAAATATACTTCCCACCCCCGCCTTCCTTAAAAAGAAAGTTTCTGTTCCAGAGACATTTGTGCTTTATGTCCCTGTATTAGTTAAAAAGTGCCACTCCTGGATCTTTCTACTCTTGTGGTTACTTTATGTAGCTATGTCTTTGAAATATATATTTTTTTGGAGCCGTAATAATCTGTTTAATACACATGAGTAATTAGTGTATAGTTTCAATCTGTTCAGCTCAGGCTTTTTAAAAAAACGTCAATAGCATATTTTAAATGTTATTATATTGATCTTAGTGGGCTAAACCATGTACTTAATGGAACTATTGCCTTCAGCCAGCGAATTTGCAGAAAGAGCAATTGAGAAACAGAAATCCGCCTTCATTCGTTGGGGTGTAATGGCAGATTGGGCTAACTGCTACCGTACGTTTGATCCAAAGTATGAAGCAAACCAGCTAAGAGTCTTCTATAAAATGTATGATAAGGTATGTTGAACTTTTGTTGAAGTGTGTTCTGATTTGTCATGAATTTTGATTCTCCTAACTTTTTTTTCCACCCCGCCCCCTTTCCTCTTTAGGGTTTCGTTTATCAGGACTATAAACCTGTGTTCTGGTCCCCTTCAGCAAAGTAAGAATCAACTTACTATTTCGTCTTCAAAATTTTAGCAACGATATCAATAGCTTTTCACATTCAAGTGTGTTAACTTGTGTTTGATATCTACCCAGAACAGCCTTGGCTGAAGCAGAGCTTGAATACAATGAGCAGCATGTCAGTCGGTCTGTGTATATGAAATTTCCCCTCTTAAAGTCACCACCTAAGCTGACTTCTGTGATAGGTATGACTTCTGTATAGATTTTGAGACTGATAGCTTTTATTTTTGTTATAATTATAAGTAAAGTACTTCTAATTTGCATCTGTAGATGGATCATCCCCTGCTAGTGCGCTAGTCTGGACCACGCAGCCTTGGACTGTGCCAGCCAATCAAGCAGTTTGTTACATGCCAGATTCAGCGTATGTGTCTTTGACTTGGTTCAGTGATCTCCATTAGTACTCATCAATATTTATCAGCAAAGTTAAAACATTCTGGACTACCATTACATTTTATTTAAGGCATCTTTTTGTGTTTGGTTTTTTTTTTTTTTTTAAGTGGCACAATTGTAAGCTTTGTTCTATACCTCTATTAATATATTAATTTCTGCTTTCATTTTTGTTTTTTTAAAAGTTATTTCTTCTTCCTAATGTTACATTATCTTGAGATTCTTCTGAGATTTAAGAGTGAATTGGACATGTAGATCTTAAAACATTTTTTGCTGTCATTTAGAGATGGAGCCTTTAAACAATTTGTAGCTTTATGGTGTTTGTAATTATTTAGTATCACAAATATGTATTTGCATTGTAGATACTCAATTGTGAAATGTACAACTACTGGTGAACACTTCATTCTAGCTGCAGATAGAGTTGAATCTACAGCTGCTGTTTTGGACACGCAGTTTGAGGTTATGTCAACATGTAAAGGTAGGCTTAAAAGTTGTTAAGGTGCTTAGAAATCTGCTTGTAGGCGTCTGAAAACTGCTTCAGTTCTGATGTATTAGTAAGTTTGTATTTCGAGAATGTGCTTCACTAAAATAATACAGAGGAGTCTGTCAGACTTTGTATTGGTGTATTGTATCTCAAATTTTCATGCATAGATTTCAAAGTACTTTTTAAAATCTGGATTCACACTTGGAAAACTTAAACACAGTGGAATTCTGTTCAGTATGAAAATCTTAATTACACTGAATGCAGTTTGTCTGTCTTTCTCATCCCTTGCTTATGAGAACAAGGGGCTAATTACAAGTATGCTTGCTGACTGCCTAATTGCCATGAATTACCTAGTGTAGCAGAATTGGTAGCACTGTCAGCTGCTCTTGTCATTTCATATTACTTTCCAAGTTTCTCATTGTTAATATGTGTCTTAAACCTTCACCATAACCATGAAGACTATTGAGGTGTTGTAGGTAACTGTTGTCTGTACAAACTAAAGTTAAGTTTGCATCCTAACAAACTGCACGGTGGTATTTCTTAATAGACAGACTTCCGATTCAGTGTCAGGAGTTGGGATTTAATGTGTCATCCGTGTACTTTATTCATTTGCCTTTATTAGTGATTCAGTGCTGCGTATATGTGTATCTAAAGGAGGTGAGAAATCTGTTTCTATGTGACTTTTTCTTTTCAGGTTGTTTTGGTGTCTTTCCATGCCTTCTTTTTCAGACAAGGGGAAAAAAAAGAAATCTATTTCTGCGTAATAGTCTTGTTTTTACCTAATGACAAAATTACCTGGAGGTAATCTCACAGGTTCCATCTTCTTGAATAACATGATTTGCAGATAACATACAACAGTAGAATTGGACCTTCTTGAAAAGAAATTTATTATTTGAACCTGTTCTTTTTATCTTCACATATATTCTGTTATTCATTATGTTTGTTACTTTCCTGTATTTGTTTACCTAACTGACAGCGGTTCCTAAACATGTTCCTTCTAAGAAGAAAGCATTCAATGAAGGCTATTTTGTCATATGAAGCATTCCTCAGGCTCTGTGATTCTTGACTTTCAGCAAGGCTTTACTATTAAGATTTCCTCAGTGTTTTTTTGACCTTAAATTGTCAGGAGCTTATTTGTGCTGTACTCCCTTTACTTGTACATAATTTAGAGAATTTAAATGGATTCTTCGTGATAATATTAGTACTTAGTGGCAGAACTAGGAATAGATCCCAAATTCAAGGTTTTTAGCCTACTAAATCATTATTGAGATCTGTTTCTGGAACACTAACATAGTGGTCTCCAAGGAATGGGAACGTGTGGAGTGTCTCTAGGTGGAATGTCACTACTAACAGAATACCATTGTCTGAGGTAGAAGAAAAGCTTTTTCTTCCAACGAGAAAAAAAAATATCTGTGAGCGAGATTAACGATGCAGAGAATTTGAAAGTATTTGGATGGGGACCCACAAACAAGATAAAGTAGTAGTACATCTGACTAGTATCCTATGCATACACTTGCTGATCAGTTGTTCCATTTCTGCTCTCTGATAAAAGCAGCTGAATGCATGAATTGTTTCTCTATTTTCTCTTCTGTTTTTTTTTTCACCCCCAGGTGTAGATTTGGCAGATGGTTCTTGTGCTCATCCCACAATTCCTGGCAGAGTCTCTCCTCTGTTACCTGCAAATCATGTGACAATGGCAAAAGGCACAGGATTAGTTCATACAGCCCCAGCTCATGGTATGGAAGACTACAGCGTAGCTTCCCACCATCAGCTGCCCACGGTACTTCAGTTTTTCAACTGTCGCTCTTGATTTCCTGCAACTGTTTGATCACGTGCCACTAAAGTGCTTGTTGTAATTTGTACATAAGACTTGAAAATGTTTTGAAGGATTCAGATAAGTGCAAGTATCACTAATGGCCTGCAGGAGTGCAGAACTAAACTTATAAAAGTGTGTATCAAAATAAAAGGATGAAGTATCTGCCAATTATAGCTTACAGGGAAGTGGTAGAATAGAATCCAGTTTCTCGCTCTGTGTTATTGTGGGGTTTTTTTAAAGGATAGCACGGACAACAATTCTCATGTAATCTTTAATTATGCATGATCAGTTTGTTTGATGAAAATGAAGTTGCAGGGTATTCTTTTTCTCTTTTACTTTTTTAAAAAGATGACTCTTGAAATGTTCCAAAACATGATAATACTCATATTTTTGCTTGGTTTTTTTCAAGGGTAGGGTTTTTCTTGGGGTTTTGTTTGTTTGGTTTTGGTTTTCAGTGTTAATTTGGAAAGTCACTGAAATACTAACCAGTGAGTTGATGTAAGACAGTTGCAGTATGTCTGCAAGCGTAACGGTGCTTGCTGCTTCTGATGCGTAAAATTCACTTGCCTTGCAGATTACTAAATTGCAGTTCACTGAATCTGAAGCGTACCTAAATATAACATCCTTTGCTATTCATCAGAAAAGTAGTTACTCAGCAGAGTACTTAACTCACTTTTGAACACCAAAAAGGTAATTAATTGCCACATGGTTTTATTAACATGATTAACATTTATTTTAAGGATTGCCTTGTGGATGAAGGTGGGTTTTTTACCGAAGCTGCGGGTCCTGAACTTCAAAACAAGAATGTCCTTGAAGAGGGGAATGAAGCTGGTGAGTATTTGATGTTTTGCCATTTGTTGCTGTACAGTTACATTTCTGCAGATATATTTTGAGGGTCCATATAAACTAAACACATTTTGAATATGGATGAGGTACAGGCACTTCTTATGTGTTGATCACGGAAAAGAATGAATTGAGGTTAAAAGTGGCAGTATGTTCAAATCAGATTTTAATCTTGCCTCATTTTTTCTCTCAGTCATTCAGATGCTTCAAGCAGCCGGGAGTTTGTTAAAAGAAGAGAAATACGTGCACAGTTACCCATATGACTGGAGGACTAAAAAACCAATGATCATTCGTGCTAGCAAACAATGGTTTGTAAACACAGCCAGTGTGAAGGCTACAGCACAGGTATATAATTTTGCTTTCTTATGGGACGTTTAAAGATAGCTGATGCTGTTTGGAGTCAGCAAAACAATCTTGCTATATCTCACTCCAGAATATGCTTTTCTCTAGGATTTACAAACGCTAGTTGAAAAGTGTTAGTTATTTGTAGAAGTGATGAATATTGTTATTTTTTTGTCAATATTGATATAATCCAGGATAAATACATTGACTGACATATTTGTTCATTGTATTTACAGGAGATGTGTAAGTTTCTTAGAGCTACTGACATTTTTTCCCAAAAATATTTTTAAAAATACAACGTTTCAAGGAATTAAATCAAAAAAGACAATTTTATTTCTATTAAAATTACCTTTGTTGTTATGGTAGTCTTGCATGGCCAGACATCTTTGTTTGCTCCCCTCTTACTTTTGCCACAATCCTACTTTAAATAACTTTAAAACATATTTTTTTTATATGCAGTGCTCTTTGAAATTATGTACAACCACACAGAGAGCTCAGAGCAGCACCTTAGGCTGTCTTGGGTAACAGTGATTTCATTCTAATTAGGGCATGAGGCGTTTATTCCATATTCATCTTTATCTAGAACGAAGGAAAACATGGTGGTTATTCAGTGGAGCTGGGAGTGAGTGGTAGCCCACACTCTGTAATCCAGGCAGTGTGTGTCAAGATGGGGTTTCAAAGCAGGCAACAGCACAAGACACAATGAGCGATTAAACTTCAGACAGAGATACTGATGCCTTTTCTAACTCACTTCAGGGTGCGTCTGCTAGCGAATCAGAGCTGGCAAAAAAGGGTTGGTTGCTCTGTGGGGAAATATACCGTATATACAGCGTTCGAAGGATGTTGTTGAAGAGCAACATGCGGTGAAGTAAACAAAGTAAATGTGATAGTTGCCGGAGAACACGTTATTCAGTACTGGGAGTGGGAGTGTAGACCTGTACCTTTTTTTACTGGTAGCATAAACAGTGTTTGTCTGAATGCTGAAGCATGGTCAACAATTTGCTGTCTACTTTATAGGAAGTGCTGAAAAAAGTGAAAGTTATTCCTACATCTGCAGTGAACAGAATGCTTGAAATGCTGGACAGAAGGACGTTTTGGTGTATATCACGGCAAAGATGTTGGGGTGTTCCGATTCCTGTTTTTTATCAGAAGAACACAGGAGAATGCTTGATAAACAGGTATTTGTCTAGCTTTATATACTGAAAAATGAAAGAACGAGCACTGTCCGCTGTGCTGCGGTTGCACAATATTATAAAACTTCTAACTATTTAAATATAAATACATGCTTTTACTTGTAATTGTTTATACACAGCACTAACTCAGCTGTAAACTAAAACAATCCAAAACTCATTGCTGAAGGTGACTTCTATGTAAGTAATAGGAATCAGTTTACTTAGATACTCAAGTTACCTGAAAAATCCTCTTGATAGTAGTTGCTGCTTTCATCATTCATCTTTAACTTAAGTGAGCTGGCAGTAATCACTGACCTTTACATTTAAGCAAGGAGTAAAATGCAAGTTGTAGTTAGAATAGCTTGCCACTGTAATTGTAGCACTATAAATTGAACAATACAGGCATTTTGTCAAAAGAGCTTTTTGCAATTCAATAAGTGACAATGAGATAATCTGAAGTGGAATAACCAAACCAGTTGCAGAATAAATAACTGCACTTTGTTTCAAAATAAAATTAGAGTGTTTTTGAAGAGCCAGCCTCAATAAATGTAAGTAAGTGACCTTTAGCTTTATGATTGGGTGTGTCTAAAGCTTCAGATGCTAGCCTTGTTCTGCCATCTTGCAATATCCAGATATTGCAAACACTATTTCAGGAATTCCAGACAACATAATGGGGAGGAAATCCAAGCTATGCTTTAAAACAAGAAAACTCGACCAAATATGATCCTTTTCTGTCTTTGAAGGAGTGACAGAGTTCTGCTTTTACCTGTTTGGGGAACAGACATTTTCAATTGTGAATATCCTCTGAGAGATGATGGCATAAAAATAGTATTGTGGAGTTCCACATTCATTGTTTATTTCCACAATTGTTTTCTGTCTTGAGGTATGCTACTGTAACTCCATTTTATACAGCTTAACCTTACAACCGTTAGTGCAGATTCATTATGGATAATAAGATTACATAGCTGAAGGTGAACTTAAGTAGTGTTGCAGAATTTTTTTTTTTATTCTGTTGTTGAATAAATATACTGCAGAGAGTCCAGCATGTTTTCCAGAGGGTGGACTAAGCACATAAGTATAGTAGTAGGTGAGGCTTAGGGTGTGGAGGGCAGGGAATGGACTTTAGGCAGTTACTCCTTAGCTTCACCTAGCGTGACTGGGTGTGTAGGTGCACAGATACGTACTTTGACTCTGTCACAGTAAGCAATAACTGTGGGAAAAGACCACAATAACTGGAGTCATCTATAGTACCCAAATAATGCTGACGCACATCAGGAAATAAAGGGATGGAGGCTCCCTGGGGTGTAAAATAATTTTACCTGCGAAAACTTACCATATTAAAAAGTAAGTGTACATTCACATTAAAAAATTACAGTTTCTAGGAATACTTATTGTAGTCTGTCTGTGGAGTAGGGTTGAGTGTGTTACTTGTGCTTGGTTAAAATTGTTAAATATGTAGTTTAACAACAAAGTAAGAGTGTAATGAAAAACAGTTTAGCATTTGGCAGTCAAACATGAAGCGCACCATGAAGAAACAGCTCCTTCAGAACACAGAGGAGCTGACGTGGCTGGTATAGAAAGCATTTGAAAGGTGGGATGCATGGGAATTCCTTTAGATTGTAGTAAAATTACCTTGAAAGCCAGCACCCTGTATTAAAAAGCGTGTCTTTTGTAAATGTTTGAGCTGGGTGAGATTATTGCTGAAGTTGTACGATATGTGGCAATTGGGGCATTTTGATGTGATAAACTCTGCAGTAGTTTGACAGCTCAACCTTTGTCTGTAGGTATTGGCCGAGCAGTCACCCATGTAGGTGAATGGACAAAGGGACAGTGTGGCATGTTTGGTTAGATCTCATCTGGGGGGGGGGGGGGGGGGGGA
>VFFE01007703.1:3835036-3886297 GCA_008921705.1 Burhinus oedicnemus
AAAAAAAAAAAAGAGACGCATCCAATATGCTTGAAAAATAGGTTTATTTCATTTGACTGACAGCTTCTGATGCTTATTTATAGTCAGTACTCTTTACTTCTAACATATTTTACAGTAGAGGTGAAAGAAAACTGTGAGACAATCATTAAATATTTAAAGTTAGCTGTAGCAGACTTCTGTAACCAGAGCAGGAAAAGTGCGCAGAATATTGGCCTATAGAAATGACAGGCAAATGTAGAAAGCAGTCTGTCAATTCATAGGTCATTTTCCTGGACACCAGTTCTTATTGAAATAAACAGCTAAGCCTAAATATTTTGTTCCATTTGCATTATCATTTTGAAAATCGTATCAGAGTAGGCTGCTGACACATTTCTAACACTTAAGACCTTTCCTGTTCAGATTGTGTGAATAACTAATATCATTAAAACAACAGTAAATAACTTATATTTCAAAACAAAAGCTGTTTTCTTATCTGGAATGCTGGATAAACGTGCTTCCAGTAGCAGCTGCTCAGGAGTTTTTGCGTGGCTATCAAAAGTAACAGCATCTCCACTGGAAGTCAGTGTAGTCCACATGGAGTTGCTGTTACATATGAGAGCACCAATGGTCAGTCTTGTGTGATCCTGTTTATGTATCACCTGTTTAAAAACAAAAAAAAAAAAAAGTCCCTAAAATAAACCACTGTGTTTCCTTCTGTGAGAGTTTCCTCTTGACTTTGTCATGTGAAAGGCTGCAGAAAGCTTCTCTTTCAAGATGCAACCTCGTCTCTGGAAAGAAAAAAAACAATCCTTTCTTACTTGAAAGCCAAGAACTAGATTGTAATCTTGTATGCAACAAGTTTGATGCAAGATCTCCATGAGTCTTCTTGTTTGCTGCTGTAGCCCCCCTCATAGGTCTAAAAGACATTTGATCGTGTGACATTGTTGTCTATGGTTATAAATTTAATACGCTACTGATGATTAGATTATTGATGTAGAGTATATCACATCATATTGTAATCAGGAATGAAAAAATTGTTATAAAATAGCAAAACCCTATATAAGATAGAGAGGAGAGAACATTGTTTCGTTATTGCCGTTTTCAGTAAGAATACAGAGGTGAGAGTCTGTGTGATTTTTCTGCGCAAGTGGAGAAAAAAAGACTTTAAATAGAGTACATGCACAAATAAACACATACACTCTTTGTCAACTTTCAAAATTTAATAGATTTCGAGAGAAAACATTCTGATTCTAGAAAATTCTGGAACTTGTGGAAGAGAAGAGAGAAAGAGCTCCAAAAGTAAGCCAAGAGATTTGCATTTCCAGTAGTAGCTCAGACCAGGTAATAAATGTGAGATACATACTTTAATCTGACCTCATGCAATAACCTCTTTACAAATTCACTTTTCAGATATTGGTAATAATAAGTACTATTGCAAAGATTACTCTAATGCTTGAGAACTTTTGTCCCCTTCTCTGTGACTTTGATTAACAAGTAACTTAATTTTTGACAAAGAAAACCACAACCTGTTTTTGAAGTAGAGCTACACTGCACTTTAATTGGCTTTTTAAAATATTAAGACATTTCAGCGACTTGTAAGCAATAGCAACTTACCGTAACCTAAATACTTACTACTGCAGTATCGCTGTTCATGTAAAAAAGAAGATAACTTGCCTTCTTTACTGTTGTTTGAAAAGAGATCAAGAGAACTTCAGGTGCTGTATTCTTCTCCTCCTGACTATGTCTTAATGCTGCCTAATTTCTGTTAACACATTAAATAAGTGTTCAGCATAATCAATATCAGACTTCAGAGTGATTGGCTGGTGTCGTGGTAGCGTGAATTGCCGTAGGGATTTCAGTGTTAAAACGTAGCAAGTGACACGTAATGCAAGTTCTTCTAGATAGTGTATGAATACAGGGCAAAGTTTTACAATGGTGTTTATTGCTAACTCAGTGAATTATCATGCTCACGTTGAAGCCCACAGATTATAAAGTGATGAGTAGTTATTTGAGAAAGGTGGTTTTCACTTGCTTCTTACATAAAAGTACTTTGCAAAAATCTTCCTCCTTACAATACAGATACCTTAAATATAGTCATTTCTCTCTCTTGTGGTAATAGTTAATCATAAGGATCCTGGGAAAAGATTAGAGGAACAAGGGGTTTTTTTGTTTGTCTTGGGTTTTTCAAACTGTAGGAGGAAAAAGTATTTGTTGAAACAGTATCTGGGAAATCTGTGGTCTTAACTGTCTCCTCTTATAAAACACTTGCCTGTTAATGTTCACTTATATTCTCTAGGGAAACTGAATATAATGAAAAAGACTTGCACTGCTAAAATGTTTTTATTACTTGATTTGAAACTATGATAGAATTTTGAGAATACTGGTCAATAACAGGTTGACTTCAGTCATTGACTCTATTTCTTGTAAGTGATTGATAACACAAATCTGATCACCTTTTAGTTGTCTGAAAACTTTTATCTGTAGCGTAATCGTGTCTGTTAGTTCACGTGCCATGAAAATGTGTCTTTAGAATAATTCTGCCCTTCATAAAATAACAATATAAGACTTTTTGTTGCATAGCAATACATTTGGTAAAAGGTTAGTCCATAGTATGTTTCGTAGTAATGGTGTATCTACAAAGGTAGGCAACTGTTGGTGTGGCATTGGCAATACCTACTTACTGTAAATGAAGGCAGTCGTTTTATGATGGTTTCCCAAGGGAGACTGATAGCAAGGTTTTGTTTCCTTCTTGTCCCTCCCCCTGCCTCTGATGGACAGGAGGACAGTTCATCCTCGCTACAGGTAGTACGGGTTGCACTAACACAGTGTTTCAGGTCTCCCCCCCGCCCTTGTTAATTTCTCCAAATATTGGTGCGATAGGCCTGACCTTAATCATGATCTCTTCCATTGAGGAGAGATGTCATTGCAGTTAACAGTTGCAGTGTCAGAAAACTGGTGGCACTTCAGACTGTATCTCCTTTACTTAAAGCTTAGAACATCTGACAAACTGAGATTTCTGCTGTGATCGAGCTGAATCCGTACAATTACTGGCAAACATTGTTACGAGTGTATTCCTACATGTTCTCCAAGGTAGCTGTTAGTTTTGGTCTGTAGCTGGGTTTATCACCTTGTAAAAATCCCTACAAAATACCTGTTGAATGCTTTAAAAACGTATAGGTTGAAAATGAATTCATCCCTGAAGTTTATGTTCCTCTATTGAAGTGTATTTGCAATATGGAAAAGTTACATAGGTGACAAGCTTAGTTCCTGTTTAAATTTTCCACTTGCTTTATAGGGCATGCTGGTAACTTTTCTATACTAGTTATTGGTGTAATTCTTGATTAGAAAAATTTTCTGGCTCTAGTTTGATGTCAGAGCCATTAGCTGAGCACTGAATTAATTCTTCCATGAATCAGTCACCATGCACTAACATTTTATGTGGCAATAAGCACGTTTTAGGGTAAATGGTTCTCTTTTTAATTTACCTACTCTGTCTTTTGCTGGTGACTGCCATGGGTAAGACTTGGCCAGTAACAGGAAGGCATTGAGACGGTGGAGAGAGCTCTTGAAGTATTCACTTGAAGACAACTAGTTTTCCATAATTGTTTTTTAAAATACACTGATAGTGTATTTGAGAAGAATCAAAGATGGAGCCTCCTGTTGGCAAAGAGTGAAAAAAATAATGTTGTGTATTGCTTTTTCTAAAATGTTCCCAGGTGCTACAGTCTGTCATCATTGAAGGTCTGGGTGTAAAGCCAGCTGCTTCAGTGGAAGGTACTGACCCTGCAAGAGAGACAAATTCAGTGCAATAGTTTAATCTGGGCTGAGACAAACTTCTCCTTGGCTTATTTGATTTTTTTTCCTGAGAGATTTCTGAATTTGGAGATGTAGCCTGAAGGAGGCAAGACATAAGGGATACTTACCAGCTATCTACCAGGACTGGAGCTGTTGTTTGCTTTTGTCTTGGAGAAGTAACACTTCACAACTGGAAGTACAGGCAAATAGGCCTCTGTGCAAATATTTCTGAAAGGAAAAGATACCATTCAGAGCTGGAGCTCCTAAATGTTGTTTTACCAAGGTAAATGTTGGCAGATATAGTACAAAGCCATAAATTGTGTCCTATCATCATTAAACTGGAAGGTGAATGATAGCCGTTTTAGTCTGAAAGGGTAAGAATGGCAGTGGTATGCTTGCTGGCTGTTGCTTTGTGAGTTTTACTGGTTAGTGGGTTTTCTCTCCAGAAAACCTACTGGGATGTTCTACGGGAATTTACTTTGAAAAGTTAATTGATCAATTGATTGATTGATTCATACAAAACTGTTGGTCTATTATTGCAATTTTATTCCCACAATCAAAAGCAAAACTGCATTTTCTTCGTACTGTTGCACGTCATGTAATTAAATAATAATTTATTCTACATCATCTTGCAGAACATGGGTTTTCATGCTTAAACTCTGTGTGTAAGAGTCCACTAAATGTTGTAGTGATGTAGCTCAACTTATTAGCAGTGCAGAAAAAATATTGTGCTGAAGTCCAAATACAAAACAGCAATGACACTAAAGAAGTTATGTCATCTGCCTTTTGTGTTTTCAAGATAATTGTGCCAGATCATTATTTTACTTTTTTCCCCTTCCACAATACTGTGTCAAGAAGTTAGTTAATTGATTAAATCTTCATTTCTTGAGTTAAAAACAAATCTCTGGTGGCTTGGTTAACACAGTGGTTTTTGCTTGAAGTTGGCCAGTCATGGTGACCTGCTGTACTCAAATACAGCGGATGTCTTAAAAAATCACCTCTTTAGTAAGTGCTTTGTGAGTCAGCAAGCCAGAGTGTGCGGTTTGTTTTGGTTTTTGAGCTATCTTAATTTATGTCTAGACTTGGCATTCAGTGACATTAAAAATCAACTCCCTGTCGCCTTACCTACTGCAGACAAGAATTGAATGTGTCATAAATAGTGCACAGAACTGCATGCCTTGTGGTTGCGTTATCTGTTCACATCAAAAAAAAAATGCTTAGTTAACTTTTTTATTTTTCTTATTTCTATACTATCTGTTTATTTCAGGATCTTTGTCCTGGCTGGTGCTATACCGTATGAACTTACATATTGCCTTCAGAGTGTACATTGAATCGTTGTTTGCATCACTCCGCTACTGACTACAGAAGTTTCAGTTTCCCACGTTATTGGGATTAATATATTTTTATATATATATTTCTTACCATTTAAAATATGTATTGCTAAAAAGGGGGAATCCAAGCAACCAGAAGTCAAATATATATGTACGTTATTCGAAATGCTGCCACTTTCTAACTCTCCGTTTCCACCTGAGTTCTCAAGGTTTCTTTATCCAGTGGAGAAAAGAAACTGGTTGTCAAAAAGAGCAAATATTGGCAGGGGAAATTGTTGTTTAGTTTCTGTAAATTCAAGGTCAAGAAGTAGAAAGTGAAATGGATTTTAGAAGTTTTCAAGCTGCTGGCATCTTTTCCAAGCGCCCAGTTACTGAGTATTTGCAGAAAAAGCTATTTGGAATACATGCGGGTTTCTGAATGTCCAGGTTTTACACAATCCCACCCATCTTGGAAGCCAAAAGTAGGAAGTCTTTTTAATACAGGCAGAAAGCTCTGTGGAGCCTCGTCTGGATTAGAAGCTGGAAAATCACAGGTTTAAATAGCTTGATCTCTTCATCAGTACATCTCACCACTTTGGATCTGGGATACTTGTAGAAAGGTATGATTAACTCGTCGATTCATTACCCCCTTTTTTCCTTCTAACCCAGTGAAACTATCACAGATGTCATCAAAATAGTGGAGCAGCAAGGAACAGATGCATGGTGGACCCTTCCTATTGAACAACTACTATCAAAAGCGGCTGTAGCAAAGGTAATTTTTTTACTTCAAATACAGAAGGTACTTGAGACAGTTCAGTGACAGGAAATAATATAAAACCTTCATATGTTCCCATGATCCTTTTCAGTCTCTACATTCATGAGAAGGTGTCCTCTGAAACGAATATTCAGAAAGTGAGATCGGAGTATGGCAAAATACACACAATCAGATTTGTGCCATGAATTCAGGGCAGAGATCTCCATACTCCTCCTTTTAGTTCAGGAGGAAAGTGACATCTTAATTAACCAAATTATGAGCCCAAACATATATTCAGTCTTTGTCATTAAAATAAATTAGAATTTTGATTTATTTCTTCCTGACTTTTTATTGTTCCTTTAAGAATTGCGTTCTTAAGCTAGCACACAAACTGCAGTGTTACTCTGCCATCTCATGTTTTTTTGGTAGTTTTTCCTTGTTCTGTGTTTGGTTTTCATTGGTAGTTATCTGGAAACTATTGTGAAAAATTATCTAAATTATTTCGTGTTTACTCACAAAGTTGATAGCAGAGCCTGTACAAAACTGGTCCAGAAACCAAATCTACTTTATTTCTTGCTTTGAAAAACACTGATGATACAGACTATTCTATTTGCATTATTTAATAATTGTTTTTCCAATAGGCTGGTGGTCATGATGTTTTGGATTATGTCAAGGGACAGGATGTCCTAGACATTTGGTTTGACAGTGGAACTTCCTGGGCTCATGTTTTGGAAGGTACAGAATTAATATGTTGATCTTTCTTTTAAAATACTTGGACAACAAAATAGAATTTTTGCATGATGGTGTTCGTATTGGCAAAACTGAATTAGATTATACCAGCAGCAAACTGGTTGTGACTTCTTGTAAAGTGGCTTTTGCTTGTAAAGATAAGGGTTTAATGTTGGCAAACTCATTTTCAGCACAGTTGAAGTTGAGATTTTTCTAATACTCTATTCTGACTGATTCTACCATGTGGCATACCATGTATCTTCTAATCAGAACATGTTTGTTTTGAGTATAGGAGTTTCACGACACAAATGGCCAAGGTACTTCGCTGCTTTTAAATTATTTTCAGTTAACAAATTATGTTTGTGCTTGTGCGTGCTATTTGAAGCAGAATGCAATTGAGATCAGCTGCTGAGTCTGAGTTCTATAATTTTAACAGTGTAGTTGTACTTTTTCACTTCTGATTACTTTTAGTAACTAAAGGAGTATATTGTGGCTGAAAATACTTGCTATATGTTTTTTATAGCTCCTACTGCCAGTAGTTGTTACTCAGCAGGTATATATCTGTATAAAAATATATAAAATACACACTGTTTGCCTGGAGGATGGTCCAAAGTCAGGAGTCCTTTCTGAAGGAGGAGTCTGGTCCCATACATCAAGTCTGTTGGACTTTAAACCCTCAGTACACAATTGCGCGATAATAATCTTGTTGAATTATAAAACACGTTAGTACCAGAGGTTTTATTTCTTAGCAACCTGGTCAGGCAACAGTACCATCAGCAAACATTCATTTTCCAGAAGACCTTTACATATATTAAAGTTCATACTCTTTAAAATGTTTCTGGTTGGTTTTGAAAGGTGTAACAAAGTAGTGGTATTTTATGTACACAGTTACATACTTGCATTCTTTAAGGACTTAATACCTTAGTATGCAGAAACTACCTCTAAAACGGCATAGAGGAAAGACATCACGTTTAATAAGAAATAGCAGAATGAGGAATCTTAATTCACTGTTAATTTGTGTAAGGCTCCCATAGGGATTCTGTAATGTCTAATAAATGTTGGGTCTTTCATAATACAGACTTCTCCTTTCATGGAACCATGAAAAGTTCCTCTTCTCTATCTAGTCATCTGTTTTCACGAAACTTGCTGGAACTTGGTGTATATAAGGCATCTTCTTTTGCTATCTGACATGACTGGAGTGGCTGGTTCAAAAGTTGGGGGAATGACTAAAGAGCAGTGTGATCTTGTAAGCCTCTTTATCTTCAGAAATGACACAAAAGTTGCATTACCTTTTTTCCTATGTAATTGAGGCTCCCAGCCACTGCCAGAAGTGGAAGTAGAGTCTCAGTGATTCATATGAAATTGCTGTTTTAATTTACCCGTTATGAAAAATGCACTTTGTAAGAGAACTTGTTGAATTATAGTTTAGTCTTGTATTTCCCAATATGCGCCAGCTTTTAAAACTTTTTGTAGAACTACTTCCTATGTCAATAAAAATAATTGGCAAGGCTTACAAAGAGGGTAACTGATGGGATTCCTTTCCAAGGTACTCTGAGGGAAAAATGGATGAAATCCTTGGAGAAATCCAAAATTGCTTAGAGAATGTCACAACAGGAAGAACTTCCCATGGCTTAGACTCATGAAAGCACAGAGTCATATGGAAGCTGACAGGCTACCTGTAAAGTGCTGTTAATTTTGTAGTAGGAGATCAGTGATAACGGCAGTTATTGCTTACCTTCTGATGACAGTGTCATGCATGGCAGTATTTCTTTTGCAGCATATAAGTTAATGGGGTATATTATTAGGGAAGTGGTGGAGTTGCCATCCCTGGAGGTATTTAAAAGACAGGTAGACGTGGAGCTGCAGGACATGGTTTAGTGGTGGTTTTGGCAGTGTTAGGGTGATGGTTGGACCTGATGATCTTAAAGGTCCCTTCCAACCTCGGTGATTCTGTAATAGATGGCTAAAACTGTGAGTCTAAAGTTTATAATTGTTTCACTCTACCATGAACTCAAGTTATTGAAAATTATAAATCAATGATCTGTCTGTTAGTAACCAGCAGGCATAAACAGCGTTACAGATTTCCCTGCCAGTTCTAGTCTCGCAAAAATAAGTCGTTCTCTTCAGTGTCTCTGCAGCTTGTGAAAGCTCAGGCCTGAGTTCCCCTGGACTTGAACTAGCTGTGTCTAGGCTTATTAAAGGAGATGGAGCAGTTATAAAATTTATCCCTTTAGCTGATGGCCACAGAGATGGCTTTCAAAACATACGGCAGGTTGGGAAGAGGGTGGGGAGGAGGAAGAGGAGAGATTCTGCAATATAAGGTTTTTGAAAAGGTTAAAGGAATTGCTCAGGGACAGCAAGCTCAGTGGCCTAAATCATAGGTTGCGTGCATGTAGTCATATTTCTAACGCTTGCCCTGCTGCCTTTTCTACCAGAGGCAGGGCATAGTTCTGAAGGAAATGACTTAAACTTGCTCTTTTTTCATTAAATTATGGTTGGCTTCCTTTTTCCAGCCTAGGTGTATCAAAGGTACCACTAACTAAATGACAAATTAACCAAACTGTTCTACATCAGCAGTGTAGCAGCTAGGAAGGTGTGACTTACACACTAAGATAAAATATTTAGCTGCTGTAGTCACAAAACCAAAAATGAACAGTTATAACTAGATTGTGTGTAAAATAAATAGTGCCCCACTTGCACCATGGAGAGCAGAACCACTTGTACAGTGTGCTCTGAAAAACCCCACTGCTTCTAGAGTTTTTTGGGCTACAATTTGCTTCGTTAATGCTCTGTTTCACTAACACTGTTTCACTGAATAGTTTATTGTTGTGCTATCTAATCCTGTTTATTTCTTGCTACACACTCCTCAAGTATTTTTTGAAAGAACTGTTTCCATATTCTTTTATGCAATGTTAAAATTTTAAGTCTGAATGTTTCGTACATGAATAAATTAATTTTCACTCTACTGCTGTGAGGTAGAAGAGTGTTAATACCCTGCTTCCAAAAAGAAGGTGTGGTAAAAACAAAATCTGGTTGCAGAGCGCTTGCTGATTTTGAATACTCAATGCTGTAGTGCCTAGGACTTTTTTTTTTTTTTTTTTCCTTCTCTTTCTTTGAAGCTCAGTTTGTGTTCAGTCCTTCCTTTGGAGTATCCATTTTAGAGAATTCGTTTCTGTCTTTAAATTCTCTTACAGGTCTTGGCGTTTTCCTCATGGGCAGAGTGCCATCTGCATTACAAACTTACAATTATTCTTTTTCAAAATATTTCATATAAAAATGCACACTGGACTGTATTGCGGTGTCATATGCCATTGGTAGAAGTCACACAGCTTTTTACCCATAGTTTTGTATTGCAGTGATAGTAGTTTTCAGCGTTAGAACTTTTTTCCCTATCTTATTGGCTAATATTTAACTGAATGAATGTGATTATTTTACAACTTACCTATCTAAGAGTCTAAACTTTTGTGCTGACTGAGAGACTTGAATTTATCTTAGCTGAATCATTCCTGGCATTAAAATACAATACGTTTCATCTAAAAGTCAAAGTCTGTAAGATCAAAGATATGGAATCTTGAAATCCAAACCAGAAGGATCATAAATTGTAATTCTCTTTAATGACCTATGTACTATACCTCAGTGTAAAATAAACAACTGAGAAGTCTCTTCTGGGTTGTTGGACATACCCTTCCATTTACAAAGAAACGTGTGCACTGTTCTAATTAATTTGTATATAACCATCACACCTTTAATGAAACTGAGATAGGGGAGCTACCTGTGCACTTAAAAGGCAGGCTTTGTATGTGCAAAACCCGTGTTTCTATTTTACAGAGATAAAATGTTCAGGCCTCTATTAACTTTGTAAGCTACATTAGCCAGCCGGCCAGATGTACTAGTTCCTGTCAGAAAAGACCAATACAGTTTGCTGTTTGTAATCAGTTGTTTTCCCTTAAAAGTTCACTTCTCTAAAACCAGTGGCTAGTAAACTAGTTGTAAATAAGAAATGTGTCGCTGCTGCCGTTACAGATTTTCCACTGTTATTTTCTTCCTTACCACAAATACCCTTTTTTTTTTTTTTATCATGTCCTCACAAATATTTCTGTGTTGTTAATAAAAAGACTGATCCCTACTTACTCTACTTTTAAAACCCAAACTCTTTGTAGATTTTCTTGAAGGAATAAACAAATGTGTTAAAAACCGTAACATCCACCCACACATTTTTCCTGTGCTAGCTGGAACTGCATGGCCTTGACCTTTGTAATGTTGAACTTCCTTTTATTGCAGGATGGATCTAAATGTCGAAACTTCCATTAAGTTAAACAAATAAATCAAGTGTGTCAGCAGCAGAAAGAAGCATTGTCTCAGGGGTCCTAGGAGGAGGATAGAAAGAGCTAGTAGATAAAAACTGAGTAGAGAAACTTTTTTCTGAATATCTGGAAAATTACACCACTGACTTTTAGAATCAAAACTAAATTCCTGCCAAATGTGCATGTAATGTTGCACATTTGTAGGCTTTGACTTGCATGTTCTGCTGTGCTCAACGTTATTCTGTTCTCACTCTGACGGTGACCTGTCTGGGATTGTTTAGGACGAGGAGGGACTTCTTGAGTCAACAAATCGTGTACCCTTTTGTACAGTGACGGAATTCTATCAGTAAAGCCATTAAAGGTTTGGCGCCCTCGTTCAGCCCCTTGGGAAAGCTGGACGTGCTCTTCTGCTTTTAGTGCGCAGTCAGTTGCTACCCAGTCTATGTGCCTTGTAGCCCATTTGTTCTCTAATGCCAAGAGGACTCATTAGCTCCAGTTGTTCTTCTCCAGCATTCCTCTTTTTTGAGTATTTATAGAGAATAGTATTTCCATGCGGCTTTCACCTGGATAAGCTAAAAAAGCCAGGCTCCTCCAGACCCCCCTCTCCACAACAGGCTTTCTGTTTCCTTTGTTGTCTTAACCCTTTCCTGAAATATTTAATCTTCCTGGAACACCAGTGACCGGAAATGTAAATTCTGTCGCAGGTGAGCTGCGGTCCCTGCCAAAGCTTCCTGGTCTCCTCCGAAAATACCTGATGCCTTACACAGGCTAGTCAGGCACGTTACGTCTGTGACTTGTATCCTGAGTAATTCCCAATTGATGAAGTTTCAGATTGTAGCGTAGATTTTTATTAATTCCAAAGTATGTGATCTTTTCTTGGGTCCTTCAGTTGGTTTAGGAATACTTGGAAAGTATTCTGAGAACTTCTTATGAAGTGCTCTGAGCATGATAGCTTCTGTTTTCAAAATTTGTTATTTTGTTTGGGGGAAACCAAGCATGTTCAGCATGTCTTGGATTTTAAAAAAAATTGTGATACTAATGAATCACATGTATCACGTTCAAGTAACCATACGCTATTTGTAAAAGCAACTTATCTACTGGCTTTATAGAGCAGAGTAAGTTTCAGTGATCAATTTCAGAGACTTTCTGTTAAGTGTATTAATTATTTGAAGATACAGGCTGATATTTTTCAAAAAAAGCTTCTGTTTTTAAAGGTGCAGAGCAAAGAGCAGATACATACCTTGAAGGAAAAGACCAACTGGGAGGTTGGTTTCAATCCTCTCTATTAACAAGCGTGGCAGCAAGGAAAAAAGCACCATATAAGTAAGTACACGGATTGCAAACACATTGCAAGTTCATTTATTGAATATTGGGCTTTTGATGGTGTGGCAGTAGTGTATAAACAAGAGAAACCAAGCTATTAAGTATATGATTTATGTTCTTACGTTTTTGGTATAAAGCTTTTCTCAGGTTAGATTGTAATGGACTTATTGTTTAAATTTTTTTCCATCGTAATTTTAATAGATGTTTTCTTGCTCAGTTATTCAGATTTATCCTATTACACTATCAGATATAGGTCCGTTCTTTTGCCATCTATCTCATTCTCATAATCAAAGAGAGGTGAAGTATGAAAATCTCTTAAGATCATTGACTTGTGAATTGAATAATAGGCTGTGAGGAATTCAGAATCACTGTGTGCATGTCTTACGCTGGAGCTGTGACATAGTTTGTCCCCTTGAAGATGAAAAGGATGGGAAAGGGTAACGTGGGTCAGTAGCAAGGAGGTTGTGCGATTTGGAGAAATGTATTGGCTTAAAGAGTAAATAATGCTTTAGTCTTTAATTGTTCTGAAATACGCGTGCCCTGGATATCTGCAAACAATATGTTGCTCACATGGCAAAATGAAATGAGGAAAATAAAGTAGTATGCATTACTCGAATGGTAGTGCAGCGTATTCATGATTGGTTGAACTTGACAGATGATGCCTCAGGCTTACCAAAAATAAAGGATTTCTGTGTGTTTCGACTTACAAATATCCCCGTTAGAAATGTATTCTTAACATAGTTGGGTTATTTGTGTTTTCTGGGATTTTCTTTTCACTAAAATTTTTTTCTTCAGGACTCTGGTAGTTCATGGATTTACTCTTGGTGAGAAAGGAGAGAAGATGTCTAAATCTATTGGCAACGTGGTTGACCCTGATGTAGTAATCAATGGGGGCGAAGTAAGTCAAGCTCTTGAGTTTCTTAGAATCCCTAGTTACAATTTTTCACTACTAGATTCTGCAGCTGACTTGTGGCATGTTTTTTTCTAAACAGCTGTCTTGTAGCAGGACTCTGTGAAGTTTTTCTAAAGACTTTGGCTACACTGCACTTCCATTTGGCTGGAGTAAAAACCTTGAGTTGTTTTGCTTCAGCTGTAGTGCTTAAAAAGCCCGACTTTGTTTTGTGCTAAAAGAAAAGAAAATACACTATATAGAAGGTGTAGAATGAATCACAGAATCACCGGGGTTGGAAGGGACCTCTGGAGATCATCTAGTCCAACCCCCCTGCCAGAGCAGGGTCACCTAGAGCAGGTTGCACAGGATGGCGTCCAGGCGGGTTTTGAATGTCTTCGGAGTCGGAGACTCCACCACCTCTCTGGGCAGCCTCTTCCAGTGCTCTGCCACCCTCAAAGGAAAGAAGTTCCTCCTCGCTTTTGGATGGAACTTCCTATGTTCAAGTTTGTGCCCATTACCTCTTGCCCTATCACTGACGCCACTGAAAAAAGACTGGTGCCATCCTCCCAGCACCCTCCCTTGAAGTATTTATAAGCATTGATGAGATCCCCTCTGAGTCTTCTCTTCTCAAGACTAAAAAGACCCAAGTCCCTCAGCCTTTCCTCAGAAGAAAGATGTTCCAGTCCCCTAATCATCTTTGTAGCCCTCTGCTGTACCCTCTCCAGCAGTTCCCTGTCCTTCTTGAACCGGGGAGCCCAGAACTGGACACAGTACTCCAGGTGCAGCCTCATCAGGGCAGAGTAGAGAGGGAGGATGGCCTCCCGCGACCTGCTTGCTGCACACCTCTTGATGCACCCGAGGATGCCATTGGCCTTCTTGGCCACAAGGGCACATTGCTGCCTCACGGTCATCCTGTTGTCCACCAGGACTCCCAGGTCCCTTTCCACTGAGCTGCTTTCCAGCAGGACAGCCCCTAACCTGTACTGGTGCATGGGGTTATTCCTCCCCAGGTGCAGGACCCTACACTTGCCTTTGTTGAACTTCATGAGGTTTCTCTCTGCCCAACTCTCCAGCCTGTCCAGGTCTTGCTGAATGGCAGCACAGCCTTCTGGTGTGTCAGCCACCCCTCCCAGTTCTGTGTCATCAGCAAACTTGCTGATGGTACCCTCTACCCCTTCATCCAGGTCATTGATGTATATATTGAACAGGACTGGACCCAGTACTGACCCCTGGGGAACAGGGGTAGAATGGTTCCTTTTTACTTGGGAACACTGTTGATGGAATGACAGGGAGGGATTTAAAAAAAAAAAAAAAAAAAAAATTAAAATAATTAACCTTTGCTTTCAAACTGAAACCTACAAGCTGGGCCTAGCAGTACAGCAGCCAGAGCAGCAGCTGCACCCCAGCAGTACAGCTGCTCTCAGCCTGGGCTGTTTATTGTCTCTGGAAACTTGCTTCATTCCATGATCAGTGAGGTTGCACTGCAGGTGATGCTCTGAATTTTTTTCCCCTCCCCAGTCCTGTTGTTGCTCTTTCTGAGCCTGCTAAGCAGATTTTGCAGCTCTCTAGGCAAAAGAATCAATCCTTGCAAGGCTTGCTTATCTGACTTAGTAAAACACACAATAGTTTCTATCCTTTCAAAAAGGAGAAAAGCCATTTTCAGAGTTGAAAACAGCCTGAAGGTGGTGGTGGTGGGGGGAAGTACATAGTTTTAGCTATTAATGTTGCTATTTTCATGTTAAGTGTTCAAAGGATGCAAGGCTGTAAGATGAGTTTATCTCAATTTATCTGAGTTCTAGCATTGCCTGTACACGGACTGCTGCGAGTATATGTTGTAGCCCCGGCTTAACTGTAAATCTTGCTAAAAGAGGGTGAAAGCCTCCAAACACAGTGGCCTTCTGGGCACACTTGCAGGTATATTCACAGGGCTGACAACACAGAATTGCACTGCTCGCTATGCTGCAGGACCACCGGCAGTTTTACTCGTGTGCCTTTTTGTCTCTACTTAGGATCACACCAAGGATCCTCCGTACGGTGCCGATGTTCTCCGCTGGTGGGTGGCCGAATCGAATGTTTTTACTGAGGTGCTGGTTGGGCCGGTTGTACTTAATGCTGCAAGAGACGATATCAACAAGGTAAGAGCCAAATACAGTAACGCTCTTCGTTCTACTGGCAGGTCCTCTTCATATCTGGGTTTGTGTTGGCTGAGTAGAATTCATTGCAAAGCTTTTCAATCTTTAGACTAAAGAAAGCTTTTCCAAACTCATTTAGGTAGGTACTACTGCTTTTTACATCTGTGGATCAAATAGTAAACTGTATTAAGGAAAAGACTGGTTTTTGTAGCATGCTTCGGTAATAGCCGGTCTTTTCTTTACTTTTCTGTAGGTCATTTTGGCATGTGTTCTTCATGGTACTTTTGTAACTAGTCGAACAATCATTCTGAAAATCAGCCAACTTTAGTTAATTCATTATAGAATATTATCGTTTTGTGTTTCACCTAAAGTGCAGGCCATTAATGTTTAATTTGTCTGGTTTGTTCCTAGCTTCGGAATACACTCCGCTTCATGCTGGGAAACATGGCTGGCTTCAATCCAGAAACCGACGCCATCCCCGCTTCAGAGATGTACATAGTAGATCAATACATGCTGCATTTATTGCAAGATTATGGCAGCAAGGTAGGGGTAAATTGTATTTAGATGAATATCGATGTAAAGTTTTTCATTGGTTATACCCTCTAGGGAAAATTCTTTAAGTGTATGAGTAAAGAGTGTATGTCAAGTAGGCAAATTATGACCACAAAGGTTTCTGTCATGCAATGTGCACTCCCTTAAGCCCATTTCAACTTTTGAGAGGAAGGCTTTGTTTTTAACATTCTTAACTTGGTTTTGACATCAACTAGTTTTTCCCACTCCCCCACCCCCACCCAAGGCCTCAAATTAGAATTCTTTAGAAATGGTTAGAATAGGATATTAAAAAACAAAACCAAAAACTTCTAGAGCTTTGGAAATCTGCTGTAGTCCAAAATTTAATCATTTCTGTCACTGAGAACCATTCTTGCTGAATGAGAAGGTATGGGCATATTTTCTGGGGTTCCCCCTGTCCTTTCTGCTCAGCTTTGAATTGAAATTATTTCTTTGTTCACTGAATTAGCTCCGGCCCCCCCCCCCCCCCCCCCCCCAACAACCTTTTTAAAGGAAAGATTCTCCCAGCCTTTGTCACCTATCATAGCTTCTGTAAGTTCAGGTTCATCAGGGGTTGTCGTTGTATGCCATGTGATAAAAATTGATGCGCTGTTCTTACCTCTCTCTGCTCCCTCTCCCAGGTTACAGAAGCATACAAAGAATATGATTATAGCAAAGTTGTTCGGTTATTGCAAGCGTTCTGTTCCAGAAACTTGTCGAACTTTTACTTCAGCATAATCAAAGACAGGTAAGTTCATTGCTGCTGCCTTTAAAAAGGAAAAAAAACCCAAGTTCATCAGTTTGAGATGGAGGTAATAACATTGCAGAGGAATGCTGCGTGAATGCAGCTATCGCCTCAGAGAACACTTCATAGTTACGGATTGTGCTGTGGTGCAATAAAACACACGGGTGAAGGCTTAGCTGCTGCCAGCCGAGTATTTTTGTCATCAGTGTGCTTCTATATTCTGTCCACTAGGGGCACTGAATCATTTTGAAACGCAATCAAGCGTATGCATTTAAAACTACGTAAGGTTTAAAGATAGATTCTTGGATCTGTACTTCTACCTGCAAGTGTGTGCATCTGGATTTGGGAAGGTAGGGGAAAGGGCTTTTAGCACTTATCTGGGCAACTTAATGTCTTTTACTGATCTAAAAAACAGATAAAGAATCCTAAGGACGTGACTCATAGTTTTGTAAATTTTGAAAGGGCTGTTTCATGGAGGGAGGAGGTAGGGGTTGTACTGATCAGGGGTTATACTGATCTTTAGTTTCCAGCGTGCAAGTAAAGGGGCGGGGGGAAGAAAAAAGCCCTACTGCTAAATTTCACAGATGAACTAGAACAAAGGGTCAACAGAGCTGCAGGCTCACCTCTGAGAAAAAAGATCCTCGTCTATACAAATGAAGGAAATTAACACACCATGTACAAAATCTCCTGTCCTATGACAGAGTGTGGCTGCATATGCAAATGGGCCTGTGGTACCTATACCACTGTGATTGCCTGGGAAGGGCAATTAGGAAAAGCTTTCCTTAGAAAGGCGCAAGCTAGGTCAGACTTCTGTACTTTCAGTGACAGTCTTGAAAGCACGGCTCTTGAGCAAGAACAGTAACATGAACATACAAACACTTCCCAGCTTTCATCTCGGTCTTGCAGGCTCTATTGTGAAGAAGAAAAAGATCCGAAGCGTCGTTCGTGTCAAACTGTCCTAGCGGAGGCTTTAGATGTAATAGTCCGATCCTTTGCACCGATTCTTCCTCACTTGGCAGAGGAGGTTTTCCAGCACCTCCCTTATAAGAAAGGTAAAGCATGTATATACAATTTCTAAGGACTTCTTTTAGTGCACTGTTTAATTGCACAGTTAAAAGGAATGCAAATACAGAGATATGCCATTCTTTTTTCATTCATTTATTAAACACTTGAATAGAAAGACACTAAATTAAAAATTTCTTTGCTTTGCTTTGAAGGCTCAGAGGGTGTGTTTCGTACTGGCTGGATTAACGCAAGCTCAGCGTGGAAGAAGCCTGGCATTGAGGAAGCAATAGAAGGTGCATGTGCAATGAGGGACTCTTTCCTTGGGTCCATCTCTGGCAAGAATGCTTTGGAATATGAAGTTGTCATTGTAATTGAGCCTGGATTGCTGTTTGAATTAATGGAGGTAAAAAAAATGCAACTAAGAATAGTGTTGTCTGTGCAAAAAATACTAATTTCTGTAAACTTTCTTCTGCTTTGTATTTGCCAGAAAATCACAGAATGGTTGAGGTTGGAAGGGACTTTTGCAGATTGTATAGCCCAAGCCCCTTGCTCAGCTAGAGCAAGTTGCCCAGGATTGTGTCCAGCAGGGTTTTAAATACTCTGCAGGTAGAGATTCCGCAGCCTCTCTGGGCTACCTGTGCCAGTGCTTGACCACCCTCACAGTAAAACAGTGGGTTTGGGTTTTCTTAAAATTTCCTCTTTCAATTTCTGTCTGTTGCCTCTTGTCCTGTCACTGGTCACCACTGAAAGTGGCTGGCTCCATCTTCTTTACACCCTGCCATCAGGTACTTATATACATTAAAAAAATCCCCCTGAGCCTTTCTCTTCTCTGGGCTGAACAGTCCCAACTCCCAGCCTCTCTTCATACAAGAGATGCTCCGGTCCTTCATCATCTTTATGGCCCTCTGCTGGACTCACACTGTAAGTTCACATCTCTCTTTTACTGGGGAGCTCAGAACTGGACTCAGCACTGCAGATGTCTCTTGCCTTGGCCGAGTAGTGAGGAAGGACCACCTCCCTCAGCCTGCTGGCAGCGCTCTGCTTAATGCAGCATCCTAATGCAAGATGCTGCTGGCCTTCTCTGAGCCATGGTCAGAGCTCACGGTCAGCTGCTTGTCCACCAGTTGGCCCTCAGTGTGTACTGGTGCCTGGGGCTATTCTTCCCCATGGACAAGACGGGGCATTTCCCTTTATTGAATTTCATGAGACTGCTGCTAGCCTGTTTCTCCATCCTGTTACAGTCCCTCTGAACCACAGTGCAGCCATCTGGTTTATCAGCTGCTCTTCTGAGCACTGTATCATCAGCAAACTTGCTAAAGGTATGCTCTGCCCCATCATCCAGGTTATTAATTAATATGTTAAACAGTACGGGACCCCATACTGACTCCTGAGCTACACTACTCGTGACGGGTCTGTAGCTCTGGACTCCTTGAAGAAGCCTGCTCTAGTGCCACTGGCAGTGCTCTTCCAAAGTCATCTGCTTTCTTGACGTGAGGGTCAAAGTAAAGTAACTTGAAAACTTCTGCAGAGGGAACACTGGCCGCTGCAGTTGAAGTCTGTACTCTTACTCCTGGTAGGAGGAAGTAAATTAGACTGTTAGTTCAAATCATCCACTCTGATTAGAAGCCACTGTCTTAGCATTTGTTCTAAAGAATGGACCATCTTAGAGCTTGCAGTGGTAGACCTCCGTTTAGATGCTGGATTTAAACATAATTTTATACACGCATGCATTTAGGCACATGTGTATACATAAACAAACATGTGCTCTTGTCATGACAAGGCTGTTAACACCTGTTGCAATCACATACACATTACTTCTACTTTTGCTTTAACATTTTCAAAGAGGAGGTGGCTAAGGAACAAAAAACAGGTTGCAAGTCTGAAAATGAACTCTCTTCCCCTAGGCACTGCAGGCTGAAGAAACTTCTAGTGTTTCACAGCTGAATGAAATAATGATGGCTTCCCAGACAACCCTGCTGAGTGAGCTACCTAAAGAAACACCTGCAGATGCAAACATCATCAAAGGGACCTTTCTGATTAACTTGGAAGGTAAGAGAACTATTCCAGACAGGCTGCTGTGCTAAGCAGCAGGCTCTTTTCTGCACTACAATGTATGTATGCTGTTGTTTGCTTCATATGTAGAGTTGGGTATGCTGACTACACCTGCACAATCTCAGTAATAATGCTTTCTTTAACAGGTGGTGATATCCGTGAAGAATCTTCATATAAAGTTATAGCCCTACCAATTACCAAAGAAAAATGCCCTCGCTGCAGGAGGTACACTTCCGATTCCTCAAGCACTCCCTGCCCACGGTGCCAGAAAGTCGTTGCTGGAAAAGGGAGCATGTGAAGATGAAGTGCCTATGCACAAGCTGCTCCAGAGACATGACTATTGAAGTATACAAAAGTGGTGGCTAGCCAGAAGGTCTGCGTATCGAAGCCTGTAGAAGCAGATGCTTAAGCCCCAGCCTGAGCAGAATTATCATGTGTTTTAGGGGGGAACCTTATGTATATATACCCAACTGTATATCACTTTTCAGCGTAATAAAAAGGTTGGTTCAAAATAATGGACGGCTTTACTTGTTTTTAGCAACTTGTATTCTTTTGAAGTTCAATTCCCTCTAAGTGAAACAGCTATTGTTCAATTTTGATACTGTCAGCAGGTAGTTCTACAGAACCCCAGAGAACCAGTCCTTCCTCCACTGCAGTATCTACTCCTCTTGTAAAACAGAAGAGAAGAAAAGGTGGTAGCTACCATTTCCTAAAAAGAAGGAAAAAAACCACAATGAAACCTCAAATTTTATTTTATCAATTTACACAAATCCACAGCAAATTAGACACAAAATAGCACTATATACAGAGTATTACTTACAATACATTACAGATTTGATTGGTGTAGGGTGTCAGCTCTGACATGATACTCGGTTACAGTAAAATCCTTTACACAGCTGTACCAGGGTACAGGAATGTAATGCAATTAAGAAGCATTTTTGGGTTTCCTCAGGTTCCATGATGACCAAATCTCTGGCATACTCATTTCTGCAGAAGTTTGAAGTGCTGTCAGGCAAGGTGGTAAAGTCACCTTAGATGACAGCAGCACATACTTCAGAAAGATAAGACCAAATTCTGTCTCCAGCAAGGTAGAATACTATGAATGTTTCTTACATATAACGCAAGAGGAGCAGGTTACAAGATGGAGCTAGTAATTTCAGCTGACTTTAAGACAAAAACAGTTTACGCAATTTCATTTTTCTCTCCTGGCTTCCTGTAGGTAGAAAGTAAACAGTACTAACTGATGCAAGATAATCATGTTTACTACTACTCCAATAGTGACAATACTCACTATATGATTCCCTGTAGGTACCATAAAGAAAAATGGGGTTTTTTTTAAGGCTAAAGTACTCAGTACTATAGACCCTCAGTGAAGCTGGGTCAACTATTTAAGCAGTTTTTGACTACAAGTTAACATGTGCGGAGATTTATAGCATACTACATCATCTACCATGATAAGATGGGGGAACAATCTTACAATAAGACATTCCTTGACCTACTTAAACTCAGCAGAGCTTAATAATAAAGGCGAGGGACGTAAATCCAGTTTAGCTGAAGCCCAGCACCCTAGAGACAATGGTGGGAGATCTGGACTAAAAGATGAGTCCGTATTTGTGTCTGGAGAATTGGATTCTCCTTCCCAAGCTGTTTCTAATGTGGGCTGTTCGCCCTTTGCATAAGGCCCCAGCGCATTTCATCCCACATCTAGTGCAGTTGTCGTTGTCACGTATAATGCAGTTACAAGGCATGAGCCCAACACTAGCTCCAGCTGCTGAAAAAGCAGTATTGGCTTTACACAGTAACTTCAGAGACTGAAGTTTTTCTCGGGTGTAATTCAACAGCTTGTTTTGAAAAACAAATCTTACATGGAACATTGAAACTGCAGCAGTTACTGCCAGCATGAGATACAGAATTTCACAATATGTGATTTTGTAAATAGACTAAAACTGCTGTCAAGTATACCCAATTTAGACTACAGCAAAAAGCACTCAAGTCAGAAATAAATAACAAAGCATTTCAGCTACTGACAAGTGTACGAGAAACTAAATAGCTTTGTACTAGTGCAGGATTTAAAATATACTCCAATTTAAAATTACCATCTGAAATTCTGGGATGAGGAGCATTGTTTTTTCGTTGTTTAACATGAGCCACATGGAAGTTTCTTTCTGTAAAGTTCAGCCTCATTGCGTAAAATCATGCATTATACCACTACGTCGCAGAACTGCACTAACCAAGAATGTCATGATGAGATGGCTTCTACAGCCTCTATGAGGTTCAAGGCAAGGCTATACTGCCCATGATTCTCCGGTAAGTGCTCTATGACTTTGTTAACTAGTTTAGCTGTTGTTGCAATTGGCACTTCTACATTTTGAAGTTCTTGGGGGTCCTGTATAAAAGAATAAACACAGCATTAGAGTAATTTTACAGATGACCATCTGCATATAAGCCCTCCTGAACTTGTATAAAACACATTACTAAAGTTAATTAACTCAATTAAGCTGATGCTTTGAGCCATGAAACTGCTTTACGCTTCATGAAACAGAACTAGCACCAGGAAAGATGAGAACAAATTCTTGTTTCCATTCATAAGAAAGGGCCATTCAGATGTAATCTCTGTCTTGGTGAACAGAAGCTTCTGAAAAATCAGCCTGTTTTCCTAAATCGAGCTTAACTTACCATAGCTTTGAGCCAAGTACATAGTGTTGGAGGAAGCCTAGCGAGGAGTTCCATACCCTCCTTCGTCTGCACATGAAGTACAGCGAAGGCCAGTCTCTGTCCGGCCAGTATGAGCAGCTGTGATGCAAGCACTTCTTTGTCAGCCACCTGAAGAAAGGCCTGAAAATAGAAATATAATATAAGGAACTAGAAACCACTTCCGCACGACACAGCTCATTTACCTGGAGACTTGAAAAGCTCTATCAAAAGAAGCTTCTCAATACTAAAAGGACAAATAGTTTTGAGACTGCTTCTTGTGTTACCTGTTAATGTAATAAAGCACATTATTAAAAGCTTCAAAGCAGCAGAAGATTGCAACAAAGGCAGAGAATTACTCTGTATTTTACACAGTGATTAGCATGAGCATAGATCTGTTTTACAGTTTAGCAACATATTCCTAACTTCCATATAATCTCATTTGCTTTTCCCCTCAAGAAAAGGAGGGGTTTTCTTGTCCAAGGACTAGTAATGTCTTCCTAAAAGAAGAGATTCCTGAAACTATCGAATATAGTAAAATAAAGGCGGTTGTACTGGTTTAGACCAGTAGTATAATGCCCTATCATGTTTCCACTAGTTGCTATATGCAGATTCTTGTTGGGAAGAAGGAAAAATGAGGGTAATTACTGATCTTGAAATAGTACTTTTCCAGCCTCTGGCTTTTTCAGCCTGGAGATTTTTTGAGCCTGGTAATACTTCCCTAACCCTTCCAGGCACCTAAAGTAAGGGAAAAAGTAATTTTAGCAGAATATCTGACATAATGCTGTACTGATTTAAAATCATTAAAAGCTGTTATTACCTCTTCACCAAGATGATCCATCCCATAACTATACAGTTCACAGACATAATGCCTTTTGACTACATCCTCAGAGATTTGAAGATACTGAGCCAGGTCCACAGCCAAATTTGGCCAATTCTTCCCCTTTTCAAAAGGGAACAATTCCTCTTCTGAGACTTCTTTGGCCTTTTGTGATGAACATAGTGTTTGAACCGCCGCACTCACAACTTTGACCAAGAACTTGGAAGCAAAAATTGCAGGTTACTTCAGTATTATTGGAAATTTTAGAAGTTTAAGAACCTTCAGTACAAAACTCACACCTACCTGTTGTCGTATGGATAACAGATTTGGATCCATATCCCCACTAGGTAGCAGCTGAATTGAAGTAAGGTCTTTGAAAAATGCATTTTTTCCCTAAAATTGAGAACAAAGGCCTCAGAGATACAGGGGAATAAAAATAATCCATTTTGATCCAATACTAAGAAGCCTACTAAATCTGCACAATATTACAGGACTAAATAATTTTCTCCCAAGCAGGAATTAAGTGACAGTCTACACCAGTACTTTGTGTTTAAATTTTTTTAGAATTGTAGTGTGGTAGAGCTAGGAGGAGAAAAGCTCAGTTTGTGGTACCTGCTTTGTATCAGGGTCAAGCTCTGATCAGAGATATACTGCATTTGAAATGCACTGACTTTTTTTTTTTAAATGGTTTACATGCATTAAATGATAAGCTGTTTATTCTCTTCACGATGCTCAGAATTCTGGAATAATCATCAGCAATAATGGATACACAACAGCGACACTAACATAACATTTCTGACCTTAAATATTTGTGTTTTCTCTGATCTGGCACTTCTCAAAGCAACTAGAAAAACCTGTCATCCAGCATTCTTACCATACAGCATTTTCAGGCCAGCTAATTATTAAGGAGCTGATTTTCATGCATCTGAGGTCACTACAAATCTTTTATTCATAAGGAAAAGCACCAAGTTTGGGTCTCAGCCTGAATTCTGCTCACAACTTCATTAATGCATCGCAGTGGACTAAATGTCTTTCATAAAATTATGCATGAACTGTTTAAAGACTGCAAGTAAGCATGTATTATAGATACCAAGAGGAAGGATAGCAATATTAAGACGTATGCTTTCAAAAGACATACCTTGCTATCAAACAGCGAAAGAGGCTTCACACTCTTCAGAGAAAACCTCATGATGGCATACAAGGTAGTACATAACACGAACTGATGTTCAACAAGTGGGTAATGAATACGTTTCTGCTCAAGGGCAAGTTCTACTATTGATACTGGTCCTTCTACAGACACCCAAGCATCTTCAGTATCTAAGACAGGAGCCTGCATTTCATCGCTACTAACGTCAGCCTGCCAGAGGAACACAGAAAAGTAGTCATGCACAAAATGTCATCTATATTTGCCTTGTATGGAAAAGACACGGCTTTAATCACAAGTTCTCTGCAGTGAAATTAAAAAGAAAATTTCGTATTGTCCAGAAGTTCATTAATATTTGTCTGAACTGAATGGTACAGAAATTAGTATAACCATATTCTTTAAAAATAAATTTGAATCAATTAGTTCCTGTCTTTCTACAGGAAAAATAAAAATTTACCTCTAGCAATGTTTGCAGAAGATCGGAACAGCAGCCAAGAAAAGCTGTCATTGCTGTGTCACCCATACCTACGTCCTGTTAACAGAGAGTATGAATTAAATTGTTTCAGTTGGAATTGAAACAGGCTTTTACTAGCGCTGCATGTTTGAGAAGACAGTTGCTGATATAAACACATTGTTATGCTCAGTTTATTAATCTATCCTGTTTAAAGGTAAACAAATATTCACTGAAGTACAACAATGAATTAGAAATAACAGGGGAATAAAATAGGAATAAAGGTAAAAGTAGCCATTTACAATACTATATTCTCTAAAGACGACTGAATTCCTCAATTAATCACATCTAGTAAATTTAATTTTCTAAGCATATCAGTTGTCTTCCAAAAAATTTTTAACTAATGAAATTATGCATGAAAAATAATAGCAATTTGTCATGTTATAGTCTCAAGTATACCTTCTATAATATTCGAAGTTATACTACTGTTCTAATTTGCTTTGTCAGATACAGATTAGTTTACATTTCTTAAAATTCATAACATTTTCCCTAGGGCTGCATTTTGAATTTTTCTCAAACTTTCAAAAATAAATCACAAACCAGTACTAAAATTAAGGCATTTTTATTTATTTCTTCCCATTTAGACAAAGGTAGTATTACTTGCCCGTCTGCATAATCTGTCCTTCGGAGCTTTTCCAACCTGTTTTAAAAAAAATATATTTCAGAACAATTAAATAATTTTCATCATGAGGTATCTATTACCCCACATTTTAACCTTTTATTACTATTTTCCTAATATAAAATGAGAAAATAGTTCATTACAGCTACGTAATGCAATACCTCGCATAGCTTGCTTTCAATAAAAGATTTGATACATATCATACAATTCAGAAATTAACATCACTGATGTCAATAATTAGTTCATCCTTCTTAAAGTCTAGGATTAGAAATAAGGCCCCAAGGTCCTCACTCAAATCTCAAAGCCAGCTAAAAAATTCCCAGTGATTTCTATAATATAGAACTGAAGCTATAATACCAAGCGTGATATTAGAAAGAAACATTAGGGAACAAGGGAAGAGGAAAGGAAGAGTAAATGCTCCAGCATATTCATTGAGATGGAAAAGGTCTACTAAGAAAGTTACTACACGGTTTCCATGCTTTGCCTATCTGAATTCTTCAGAAGAGACACCTCAATCATATCCTGTTTAGAAACGCTACTATGAGGTCCAATTTCTACAAGTTGAATCACATGCTGCACATGATGAAGCACATACACATCAGTGGAAGTTCTCTCTTCCATAGCACAAAAAATATAAAAGTAATGATTACAACATCATGGCAGAGTCTAAACAACAGCTGAAGTGAGATTCCAGGGCCCTGAATTACAAGATTATTGAAACTCAAATTCAAGCGATCCATCGCGCTGCTTCAAAGTTTGAAATCAAGACAACTTTCAGCTGTCACTTTTGGGACTGATTAAGTGCCAACAGAAACTGTATTTTTCTGGAAATTGGCGAGAAATCAGTTGTGTTACTGCTTCTAGAACACAAACCCTGAGGACTGATTCCCAGCTTTCAAACATACATAAATAACTATTAGAAGTTAGCAACATTTGTTATTGCATGGTGTTTGTGAGGTAGCAGATGTGTGCAAAACCAGTTAGTTAATAAAAACCTTTATCTCTTCTCCTGCAGATGTTAATCTAGGCAGAAGTAATGGTGGTGGATTTACATAAAAGGCATGCAGAAAAACTGGAAAAGAGTTTTTGCAGAAGAAACACCTACTACAACTGTATATAACTGAGCCTATTTGCTGAAAGGAATGAGGAAGATGATACTCTCCAGTTCTTACAGAGCTAAACAAAAAGCAAAAGCAGAAAATGAGAGGAGCAAAGGAGAAGGAAAAAAGCAGATAAGACAGCAAACTTTTGAGGGGTGGGGTTTTTTGGTGGTGGTTGGTTTTGGTTTGTTTGTTTTGGGTTGGGTTTTTTTTGTTTTGTTTTGTTTTGTTTGGGGTTGTTTGTTTGTTTGTTTTTTAAATCACTGTCAACACTTCTTTCTTTTGCATCTGGACTTTTATGCTGAAAAACACTTAGCTGCTGTTCTACATCCAGGAAACCAACAGGCTGATTCCCCTTACGCAATTTAAACAGATCTTTCACTTACTGGCAGTACTCTTCCTAAACTGTTTTCCAGTCCTAAACAGAATTGTCTTCCAGTAAACAGATCCACTGCATATTTATAAGTGTGAAAAACTGAAGTTTAGCAGGGACAAAAGACTGCTAAAACTCATAGCAAACAAGCTGCATACTAGAACAGCAGCTGATTTACAGTGGTAGCGATAGTTAAAAATGTTCAACAACATCCACAAAATGTTCTGTGTTTTGCAGAATAAGAGCTCCTACATGCAAAACTTGGACCACAACACTTGGAAAAGCTGCTGCTTGTGGGAACCTGAAAGTTTCCTGGCAATAACTTACTAGGAAACAGGCACAGAGAAAACACTTTAAATTATTTACTGTTTTCTAATTAAAAATTTTATAGATGGACACGTATACAGTTTCAAAGTGTTTCACAAATACTTTTTGTTTATCAATTACAAGCTAACACTGCGCATAAGTCTTCAGTACGCATCAGCCAGTGCTGATCAGCTGTTACTTAAAGCTGCTTATAGATGATCATTCCACAGATTTGATATTTTAAAAAAGGCATTCCTTCATCAATTCCAAAAGTTAGCTACATAATAAACCAAATAAACAGGGTTTTTTTTGATGCTTAAATCAGATATTCCAAACTTACTTAAAAAACCAAAACAATGGTTTAAAAATACTAGTTTCACTTTTCAGTTAATAATAAAAATTCATCATCAAAAATACTGTCACAATATTGCACTCACCTTGTCCATTAGATACGTAGCAGAAGAAAGCCTTTTTACTATAAATGTATTCCACATCATCAGAGCGATACCTAGAACAATCACAAAATCAGAAACTCCAAATCAGAAAAGAGATGTTACAGGTATAGAGTGAAAAGGCATGGGCCAAAGCTCGGGGTGGGGGGGTGGGAGGGGAGGATTAAAAGAAGATGGTGAATGAAACAAGAAGGAATTGTCAGTTATCCTCACTGCTTCGTACTTGGACTTCAGATTTTAGATTCTCAGTAAGAAATACAGTCAGAAGTGCAATGAATCATTTGTTACAATTATTATATTATGCAGACTGAGTTAAACATTGTAGGCACACAGAAACTTTGGTGGTAAGCATGAACGTTTAAGACTAGTGTGTTAGGCAGAGTGCACCTTATTTGCATACACAGTCTACAAAAGACAGTTGTCATCGCATTCACTAAAATAGAGTATCAAGAAATGCATGAAAAGTCATTGACTGCAATAAGCATGTGCTACTATTTAAATACAAATAAAAAATATAGTTTCAGAGCGATTTTATTTTAAAATGTTTTTAGTTAAACACATTAACTTCATGTAACCAACTTATTTTCATGGTTGTGATGGAAACTCAGCTTCAACATGAAAAACAAAAGCTTGAATTGTCAGCAGAAAGTTTTGGGGTTATTCTTTTTTTAGACAAAATGGCCATCACTACTATGAACTGCATACATTTACACTAGTCGACACTCATTTATTGTGTTGCTTTACAATTTCAACAAAGATAATTTTTAATAATAGCTTCATACTTACCATGCTGAACATGAGCATTAACGATACATCTTAGATGATCTAGAGACCTAATGAGAAAACATGCTTCCTTATGTAAAACAAAAAAGTAAAAGAACAAGTTACTACATTATTCAAAACTTGTTTTAAATGTAAACTATTGATTCTTAAAGGGCCCAGGCAGATTATTTTAAAGCTACTATTTTTTGACAGTTACAAAACTTGTAAGTTATTCTGATATTGCAATCTTCTCTGCTACTATCTGACAAAGATACATGCACATGGCAAAGTATGTTTCAGTAATCGTGAAACATGTTGTGATTTCAGCAGTATTTTAAAGCTACTATTTTTTGACAGTTACAAAA
This sequence comes from Burhinus oedicnemus, assembly GCA_008921705.1. NCBI lineage: Eukaryota > Metazoa > Chordata > Aves > Charadriiformes > Burhinidae > Burhinus > Burhinus oedicnemus. The sequence continues at coordinate 3,863,749 of VFFE01007703.1, forward strand.
CTTGTAAGTTATTCTGATATTGCAATCTTCTCCGCTACTATCTGACAAAGATACATGCACATGGCAAAGTATGTTTCAGTAATCGTGAAACACGTTCTGATTTCAGCAGTATTTTCAGGGCTTTGTTTTAGTATGTGTACTGCTAACATACTCTTTGCTGAAAGGCACCTCCACTGACTACAGTTTTTTTTCAAATACAAAATCCATTTGTGCTAGAAACATTAATTTTACTCTATCATAATGACATGGAGTAAAGTTTTTAACAATCTCAAAGGAACCGTCTGTTCTATAGCAAGGTGTTATGTTGCACAGACCTAAGGCATGCTAATTTCAATTTTAATATCATCTGAACTTAGGATAACATTTTCCAATATTAGAGAAGCTATAGGAGAGCGCTAGAAAAAATGATTTTTTTTTTTTTTTTCTCTTCTTTCTCCTGTGACAATTCCAAACAGTGGCCAGGGAATCTAAGAATATTCAATAAATCTCTCTTTCCTCTTTAAATGGAATGGATTCTAATCTAACAAATTGAGTATTCTGTGATCTGTTTCAGCATATCTAGAACAGACAAAAGGTTCATCACTATTTTGCAGTACTTGACTGTATTTTTTGCAAGTACAAAACAGTTTAAAACCCTTCATGCTGCATATTTGAATCCAGTTTCAACACTTCCATTTTTGAGAATCTGAGAGCGTAGAAACATACAGTCGTTTCTTTGTGAGGTGCCATTCAGCTTCAAGACCTGCATTCAATTTCTCAATTCAGTTTCTGCTTGCCACTTACCACTGAAAAATTATAACTAGTATGCTTTCAAAGTCAGTCTTCTGAATGAAAGTTTTTATGAACTATTACAAACTTGTGAAACTGCTTCTATTGAGTTGGTCTTAACCTTTATTCCCTGCAAATGAAATTCTTTTACCTCTGGGTCCTTATTCCACTGCACTACGTATTCCCAACAGCAATGTGCATGGAGTACATCCACTTCAAGACTACACGGAAACTGCTGATATGCTAGTTGCAGCAGCTCTAAAAAAAGAAAATCTGAAGTTACAAGACAGACCTGTTCCCACTATCATTTCTGCTACTTCACAACACTAGCAACTAAACCATCTCTGTCATCATTTTGAATTCAAAAAATTCATGTTATTTTCTTACCTAGGATTGTTTCCAAGCCTGCATCTACTTCTGGTTCCTCAAGAAAGATATTAGTATGCATTTCTACAGATTCTTCAGTACTATCTGTGTTGGTTTTGTATTGGGCCAAATTCAGTACAAGAGGACTGAAGCCTTGCTTAAAAACCCACTTTGCTACAGTGTCAGCAATACCTCCTAGGACATTGAAAAAAAAATAAATTATAAGGTATAGTCAGTGTATCCCAGAAGATTTATGGTTCAGAATCAAAGGACAAGAGAAGAGATGGGAGTTTTAACTAATACCATTAATTACATAAGGATAACTCTGCCAATTAGAAAAATTTGTAATTAACTGATTAGAGGTTTACAACGCAGTCTTTACAACAATACTTTTTTACAATTTTAAAACACTATTCTACGTTGTATGCATTGGTTTTTAAATTAAGGCAAGTAACCAGCAGAACAAATTCAAGTGCAGCGTATATCATAAATTAAGGTAAGAATGGCTCAGAAGTCTATTAGAAAAACAGTCAACCATCCTTCTGAGAGAAAAAAAAACAAAACAAAAAACTACCTTTTCCAGCTTCAAGTAATTTCTTTACAGAAAGCCTGCCCAAAGGCTCAGTCTGGAGCGATGAAACTCTTTTTGTCCTTTTGCTCACTTTGCTATGCAGTAGTGTTTGAAGTATCAGACAATCCTCTAGCTGTTTCAGCAAAAGTTTCCAATATTCAGTATCAAGGGATAGTGCTTCCCAGGATTCCGTGTCAGAACCTACAATTATTTGGGAAAACTAACAAAACATATGAACTGTTTTAGGTTTGTTCACTTAAAGTAGCATAGTTTTGTTTAAAAAAAAAAAAAAATGCACAGTATTAAAATGGCAAACTATATCCTAAGAGCTACTGCATTTTAAAGACTAATTTAGTTCAAGATATGTACATTAACTGTTATGGAAACACCAATTAATATCCCACACTGCTCACAAAATGCACAGATGCTTAAAGAGAAACATAAAGAAATAAAAGAACCTGAAAGGTCATCTTATAGTCCCATTTTAAAGTTCACGTTTAGTTGAGAAGCGGGTTAGAATTAAATCTTTTTGAAGTGATTCTAAGTCTTCCACTATATACACATTCCCTACATATAGGATTAATCCACCTACATTGCAATGTCCTACCATATTAAAAAAAAAAAATCTATCATGCACTCAGAAACACTGGATCACACCACATCACAGTTCTGTGCATTATTGATAATTCTCATGTTTACCCACAAATGCTCTGCTAGGAAGCCCAAGAATCTTTCCAGTAGGGTGCAGACCTGATTTTTAGCTTTGTGCACCAAGACAGCAAACTCTAAAGTTCTCAGAAGCCTGGCCATTAACAGTTTTAGGCTTTAAGCCAAAGGATGGTAGGAAAAAAAAAAAAAAAAAAAAGAGGGGGAAGAGATAAAGAGATAAATCGCTTTATGGAAGGGAAGCTTTGAGGGAAATAAAGCTGTTGGTTCATTCTTTTAAGAGCAGTAGAGAAGGCGACAAAGGAGAGCCCTACGGGTAAAGCATAATATGTTGCAACATACCAACATTCCTATTTGGGCAATGCTAACAATTTTAATATAGAGAATTGCAATAGTTAAGGTGAATGTGCAAGAATACCAAAAAGCTTCCAAGTAATCTAGTTACAATTTATACAGCAGTCTATTTAAAAGATTAAGTATCACCTAAATCCCATCTAATCTGTTAAGGCAAGCAGTAAAATACAAATATACCTCGTGCTATTTAGGAACTTAATAACTTTTTTCATTTCGAATGACAATGCCGTGTGGAGTTTCACAGTGTTAATCACAACTCTGTGAAAAGATACTTATTGCCAGAATACCAACCACCCACCACGTTAAGAAGTAAAGCATAGTAACATAACGGCTAAGAAAATTCACTAGTATATTTAAAAAAAACCAAAAAAACCAAAAAAAACCAAAAAAACCCACAAAAAACTGCATTAAAACAGGTTTATCACCCAAAGGTCAGTCAACTTCTCAAATTTATGTGGAAACTGCATAGGCTTTAAGTTTGTCAACATCATTTGCTATTAAGAGAAAAACTCACTGTACAGTTCCCATCACGTATTTAAATATGTTCAGCAAACAGTTCTAATATATCATTCATTCACCTCAGTATAATATTCCTCAAATTCAAATACAAATTTTCAGGTTCGCAGGATGGCATGCTTATGCCCTTGTTAGAATGACAACAAATGAATGCTGAGGATGTTATTCTGTTACAAAGACAGCAAGCTGCATGGAACTGATACAGTAAATAAAATAGAAGGGGGAGGTCGAAGATGACTTACCTTTTTCTCTGTCACACTGTCAATTATCTGTGCAGTTACAGAATGTCCAACGTGAGCAGATAACAAGGCAGCTGCATTATTTTCAGACTGAACACAAGCTGTACGCATTTGCTGCCACCAGGGGGAGACCGACTGAGTGTCCCATGACTCATCTATAGCAACTGTAGAGAAAGGGAGAGTAGGAAACTGAACTTGGGTCATTGGGTGTTAGAACTAGTAAAGCTGCAACCAGCCCGGAAAGCATCACTGTATTAATACAGCTTATATGAGAAGCAATTTCCAATTACTCTACATTATCTTTTTCTAGATAACGTAGCACACAATTTCTAGATTATAGCTCAAATTTAAAATAAATAGCAAAACATGAATTACTAGTTCTTCAAGTTTCATTGGTAGGAAACAGGCAATAGATCTAAATCACCAGGTAGTAAACCTGCTGCGTGCTTACTGGATCTAAGGAATATTACAAAATTACACTTCCCAATGCAGACAGCTTCTTTTGTGATTTCAAGATGCCACACGTATTCAATGCACTCAAGCTGGCTCTCTTCAGGCTACCTTGTGTTCAGCAGAATTAATTTATTCAGGTCAGCAGCAGTAGCTTATTCATGCTTCCAGTTTCAAGCTGATAATGTTGCCCTGTGGTGAACTAGACATAGGGGAACCTGGCACAGACATATCCATAGCAGCTCTGTGTGAGGCAGGAGAATCAGTATTTATTCATTACACAACTTACCCCAAATAATGGCAAGTTGACCTTACAGAGTATCCCTCAAGATACAGAGATGTTCAATATACAAATGCTGCTAGAATAATGGCATCATTGAGAGTTAAAGCAACTTCAAGGACTTCTGAAAGCCAGTCAGCACAAGGGAGAGGGGCAGGAATATACACCCAAAAAAGGGAGGAAGGGGAGATGGACAGCCACCTTCTGGTGCCAAACAGGAGTTGTGTCAACTTAGTGGCGAGTGAAACTGCAGGCCATGAAGAAGGCCTTTAATTGTGACACTCTTCAGATTTTTATTGTATTTTTGATTAGTTCATCAACATGCAGCATTTAGCTCTGTTACATAATTTGTGAGGGGGGAAAACCCTAAGTGATAATATAGGCTAGTCAGAGTAGCAAATTTCTAATAATAAGTAGTATCAGTTGTGTTTAAGTGTCCCAAATGCATATTTCACCTTTCATTTTGCTCAGAAGTGACAGCATAGTGTGAAGGCAACTGACAGAATCTGGTTTGTCTAGAATATCTTTTTCCTTGGAAAGCCATAATTTAAGAAGGAGTGACTGTAAAAAAAGAGAATATGGAATTAAAGCAATAGAATGAAACTCTAATATTGCAATATATCTGATGCAAACATTTTCTCGAACAAATTTTTGTGTCATGGAGCAGAAATGTTATATCCATGAACCTTTATTATATTGACACAGAAAGTTAAAAATGCATCGCATAAGGCACCCTATGCCAGATTTTGAAATGAAACAATATGATCTGTATCTTTCATTTAGAAAGATATCTTGGAAAATACCCACTTTTGAAGGCACAGCCAGCTAATACCAGTATGTTAGCGGTCTCAATTTGGTAAATATTAGAAGTTATTAATATTGCAGCTGAAAATCTTAACACGGGCAAGTAACACTGAAATAGATATTTCCATCATTAGTCTTTTGCTACTTCCGTCCACTACATAAAATTACATGCAGATGAAAGATAAAGATGATTGCCTGGAACACTGCTAGTGATTCTGAAAAATTTACTTTTAATTCTTTTTAGACTTCCTTGCTTGCAAAAAGGAATTACAACAAATGTATCAACTACTCTCTTGATTTTTGCTTCTTTGTAGAAGATATTTTCAGCAAATCATCTTGTAGTCCTAAATGTACACTCTAGACATTCCCACTAGAATATCCGTATTTTCTACTAGAAGATTTTCTTTTTTTTTTTCTTTGACATCTCTTAAGTGGGAAATATAATATAAGCACTTAAAGAACTGAATGTGGGGGTATTGGAACACAGGCAGAACACAGCATTAATCCAAAGGTCGACATTCAGAATTTTTCCTTTCAATATTTTGTTTTCAAAAGACTAAATCAAAGTTTTAAATTATGTAATAAATATCTTACCAACAAGATCTGAGGGCTAAAGCCTGCTGATTCCAATGCATGACACATTTCCTCTGTGGAACTCTCCCCACACAAACACTTCCAGAAGAAAAAGCTGCCTGAAGCAAAAATTAATTGACATTATGAACGATATCTAAAGCCACAGCCTCTCCCCTTCCACTTACATGAAAGATAATCTGTTGATCAGATCCCACTGAGTGCAAAACAAAGGACTAAGTTACATCCAGAATATCCTGATGGTTCACCCTTAGCGGAGAAGAAGGTTCATTACAAAGGATGTGTTTCTACCACTACAGGAGTCATACGGAAAACTGATTTATAACAAAACAAAGGTTATTGTACTGCTTGGATTACACATTTTGTTCAACTCAAAGAATGGCTTGAAGTGTCGGACAAGTTTATCCATGGAGTAACCCATAACTGTGTGGCAGCATGTTCTATCTTATATAGGAAACTAGCGGTACTTTAACCAATTAAAAAAACCCAAACAATTACATAATTCATACCTTACCAGCACTACAAAAACTGTGAGTGTCCCTTCAAGGCAGAAGAAGATTGGAAAAATAAGATCTTCAAGAAACCATGTAAACTGCTCAGCATGACATTCATGTTTCAATTATACTTGCTTACAGCTGAACACCCTAATAAGTTACTGGCGATGCCTGTCCAAGGGGGTGGGGAGAAGACTACTCCTACCCCAGTTCTTCAAACCAACTACAGTGTTACGGAAGAGAAAACGCAAATTCTGAGATTACTTAGAAGCAGCCTTTGATCTTCATACAGATGAAAGCCAAGCTCTTCTGCCAAACTTTTCAATGCCAATTCCTCTCAAAGTCTGACGATTAAAGCCAAAAGAAGCAGGAGGCTACAAAGTGTAGCCATACAACACTTGTGCACAGAATTCTGTTTGCACCAAAATTTTCCCAGAAAAGAAAAAAATCTAGAAAGACAGTGCCTTTAAGACAGATTTAACTCAAGCTGCTTCCACTAGTTATTTCCCAAGAGCCCCTCAAGGACAGTCTGGAACAGATTTGCAAACTAAAGCAGACTAAAGACAGTAACCCCATCTCACACCCCAGCAGACACTCCAGACACTCTCCCCCATCTGTAACATTTCAGATCAATGTTGTCCAAGATCTCCTCAACTCCACAAACGAGGGGTCCTTATTCTCTCACCTAACAGTCCTGTGCTACCTCCAGTCAGGTCCCCCATCTCTGAGGATAAAGTAAGTCCTGTCATTAACTGAAGTCTTGAGGTGCTGCGACCACAAAAGAAAACAGCAGGATACAGCTGCTCTGTGAAGGACCTAGTTACCGCTGTCCAACTTAGTGCCATTAAGGAACAAATGAACACTGATAACATGGCTCTAGGGTAATTATATCCATAGATGTAGTTAACTTGTATTAATATCCATCTAGGTAGAAAAACTTGTCCTACAGCTAAAGGCAAGAGTCTGGAACTAGCAGTGTCACATACTACTTCAAGGCAAGCCAGTTTGTTAAGGCCCTCAAATTAAGGCTCAAATATTTATACCATCTTAAATTATAATCAGTCTTTAAGTGATTTGACAAACAGTTTAGTAGCTCTTACCTAAAGCCACATATTCTCTGTCTTCCATATTTTTCACATTAATCACGTCCTTTTCATATTCCAAATACTCTAAGAACATTTTCACAGATAATACATCAGCCTTCTCATCAACAAACTGAAGAGTAGTTTGGGTGTTTTGTTTCTTGTAGTTTTGCAGTAAAGTTTGGAGCCTATGAAAATCTTTTTCTTCCAGCCGAAGCAGTTTAGCCAAGTCCTTAAAAGCCAAAAAAATCGCACGTCACAAGACTAATGCAAACGGATGTTTTTCAAAACAAAGAAAAAAACTTGAAGTCAGAAGAGTCAAAATATTTTATTTTGAACATTGAAAATGTCTTTAAAAAGGGCCAAAATGATTGAATAATCTCAAAATCAGTTATTCATATAGGTCAAATGAAGACCTTGTCTAGCTTCATTTTTAAGGACTTCAACAGGCACATTTCCCATATTTAGATCATGCTCATAGTATAACTATCACCTATCAAGCAAACAAGCCCATATAACATCGCTCCATACGGCTTTTATAAATGTATAAGCATTTTTACAAATTATATCAAAAGCAAGCCAAATTACGATGCTACACAAGCAAGTATCAGAATTTGTGATTTCTAGTGGTCCCAAAATGTCCCTCCAAACCTAAACAAAGTTAAGAACATGCTATGTACTTTGGATAAAGGACTGAAATCAGGAGATCCTGGTTTTGTTTTCACTTCTATCTCAACTTCATGTGACTACTAAATTATATTAGGTAGATGAATCACTACACACTTGTACAGGCGGGAAAAAAAAAAGCACGTTATAAAACAATTACTTCATTAAAAGTTCCAGGCCACAAAAAACAGGTAACTTGCCTTCTTATTTTATCCAAGGCTTTGAAAACATATTTTTATGCTTAAATCATCGCTTGATTCTATAAGACAACTGAATTTTTAATTTACTTACATTATCTGAGGGTGGAGTGTCTTTCTGTATGCTTTGGGAATTTAGTTTGCTAACAAGTTCATAAAGATGTAACAGCTTTAACTTGTTTCCGCAGAACTGCAGTAGTCCTTCATCCACACACTCAAGCTCTGAGGAGAAATAAAACTGCATTTGAACTTGAATATATAGCCTGGAATAGTGAAACATACTTTGCAGCTGCATTAAACCCCTCCGTTATTAGAACTGGAGGACTTAGATGTCTCAGTGTAATTTTTTGACACACTGCTGCTTGCAATGATTACATGTAACTCATAGCAGCATAAAACAAGAATAATTTTTACAAGAAGTATTAGAGAAAGATATCAGGCTCATTTTTAAACTGAAAGAGGTTGACAGTGCGGAACTGAACAGAGACAAATCTATTGTATTTTCCTGGTTTAAGGTCAAACTACAGACTGCCAAAAATTGAAACACACTGTCTCAAACACATTTTATCAAGAATTAAATATCAAACTATAATCTTTTATTCATTATGCCAATATTTAAGCATATTACTTGCATCAGCAGAGAGCTTGGTATCTACTGATACGAATTCCATTTCATCTCTGCAAGACGCTACCTTTTCTATTTCTACAATCTTAGTCTCAGAAATTCCATGTATCCATTGACATTCAAATTTCAGCAACAATTAAAGCAATCAGAATATAAGAAACTAACACCAACACAATGTTGAATAAAGACTCTATTCCAACTTACTTGTTTTAAAAGAAAGCATTTTACAGAGATCCTAAAAGGACCTTTCCGTAGAAAAGATACCTCTGAATAGATGATCTTCACCTGAAACAGCTTCTAAACACGATTTTCTCCCTACGGACCCTTAAACACTTTTGATACATTGCAATTAAAAATCCTACAAACAAAAGAGAAATGCACAGAGCTTGCCACACAGTTGCTTGACCTTTTCTTCACAACCATGGTATTGACAGAGCCCAGCATCTGCTTCACATTATTTTTTACCTACAAAGCACAAGTGGAAGGATATGCCAACTACTATTCTGAAATTGGAGGGCTGGAATATCAGCCAAGTTTATTCTTTATTGTGACTGTGAAGAAATAATGTTATGTGTGACAAGAAGAGATTAACGATGAGAAATATGCACTCGAACAAACAGACCTCAGTAAGTATACAGTTCTGTCAATCTCTCTTTAGTGTAAAATGGCATGTTTCCATTTTTCTTTCTTTTTTTTTTTTTTAGGTGCTCTAATAGAAATGGATAATGCTAGTGATTTAGAACGCCAGACCAAAATTAGGTAAAGAACTGCACATGTGAAGCTCTCAATCTCCCCCATCTAATTCAAGAAAATGGTGAAAAAACAAACACCAATACAAGTGAAAGAAAGATTTCCTCTCAAGGCTTTGAAACTATGAAAATGTGTTGTCACATTCTCACTAAGGTAGGACAAGGGACAAAGCCTTTCCAACTGATAAATGGTTTATTCAGGACTTCCACACAACAGTGGCAGGGATTTCTTGACTCCTATTGCTAACAAGCTGAAATGAATCCAGTGATAAAACAAACAAACCCCCCCCCCCAAAAACCAAAAAAAAACCCCAAACCCCAAACCAACAGACTTCTATTGCTGAGAAGTCCCAACACATGCAAAGGAAGTGGCAGGCACATGCTTCCCCACTCTATTCCTCAATACCCAGCTGGGTCTCCAAAATTGGGTCACATCAAGCACAAAGAAGGCTCTCACAATTTAGAAAGGTCCAAGTGTATCATTTCAAGGAAACAATCTTGCAGACTTCCAGTAACAAGATTTTGAATGGGTAATGACATTTCCTGACATTGACTCTGAAATCTCAAGCAAAACATACGAAATAACTTCAGCGAACTTTACCAAGAAAAGATGCTAGGCATCTGGCCAGAGCTCAGATCCTCAGTGATAAGGATTTTTGTGCTTCCAGTACATTAAAATTCACAGATCTAAAGTACTATATCCTTACTGCCTTCCTCGAAGAAAGAGAACAAACAAAAACTTCTACAGACAAAAGACTGTGAAATCTTCTTTCTGAAGGAAGCTTTTACTGGATGCAAGTACCTAGCCCACTTGTTGGCTGTTTTTTTTTTCTTTTTGAATATAATCACAAGTTACTAGGCCTATAGCAAAGCATACTTACTAGCAAGCTATTTGCAGTATGCATTAAAAAAAATAAAATATGTAGAAGCAATATCCTGTGACATCTAGCAGCAAAACTAAGCAGACCAAGTCTGGTCTCCCTATGGAACAGAATAGCTCTACAATAGTCCTACAGCACTGCAGACAAAGTGCAAATGCCTCTCCATATTTGCAAAATAAATATCCACCTACCCTGTTTTTTTAAATTATCCATTAATGTCTGAGTGATGTTTGTGAGAGATGAAAGTGGCACACGTTCACTTGTCAATATACTTTCCAGAGCCTGTTAAGCAGACGTTCAGAATTAAACATTTACTTAATTTTACTGTAAAAACATATACAGTAAGCCAACAAAGCACAACTTTGACAATGATTTTTCATCTGTATTTTGTCTTCACATATACTTGTGGAATAGTTTGATCCTACAGAAAGGTCTGCTCTCTTTTTCTTATTTTGAGTTTTATGATGGAAGACGCCTTGGGGAAGTCACAAGTCAAAATTAATTCCAGTCAATTTGTTAAAAAAAAACAAAACAAAACAGCACAAACACACACCCCCACCAAAAAAGCTCAATTATTTGCTTCAAGTAACTCTAGGAAAAAACAATGTATTTTGAAAGATTTAAAAAGATTTAGCACTCTAATCTGATAATGCAGTATTTTTTTTTCCTAGTATTAAAGTATACTGGCTTCTAAATATTCACCTGTTTCTTTGTAGCAGGGTATTTGATATCAAGTATTAATTCCTTTGCTTCAGCTTCAATCAAATCTGCAAAGACAATCACGACTTCAATTCATATTTCTCAAGTGCATTCTGAAAAGCAAGCTAAGATGCACATGGGTTCATGCTATAGAGAGGAAGACACTATTACAAAAGTTGCTAAAATAAGTTTGGTGAAAATGAATCAAAATAATAGCTCAGTGGCACCTCTTACTGCAAATCTGTCTTTTGTAAGAAATATATCTTACAGGAAGAAGGATATCTAGAGTCAAATGCTGAACTCCATTACATAGCATAATGGGTTGCAAACAGACCATGTTTTATGCAAGCACTCAAAGTGGAGTTTAGTTAAGATTTACATGGCAGACAAGGCTTATACTGGATTCTTGTATGAGATGTTTGAGGTTTTTTTATAAGCTACAAGATAAAATTTAAGCTACTTAAAGATCATAATTCATAGCACATACAGCTGTCAGAATGCACTGCAATCACACCTGTGTTTGTACACTTACAGTACAGATAATACAAGAACCATTTGATAAAGGCACAATCTTAAGAAATTATACAAGAGAACCTACCTGGATCTGAGGTTTTAGCTTTGAGCAAAGCATTTAACTTCTTCACTAGATGCATATCCTTTGCTCGCTCACTCTTTTTATCACTGAAGGGAAATAATTTTAATTGTATGAGTGAAGAGAACTAAAGTGAATGATTCAGAAAATAATTTTTTTTTTTTAGTTATTTATGCTACTTTAAGGTAACATCACATTAATAAAAATTAAATTAATGCCTAGAAACTAACGAGACTATTACCAGAGTACTATTCAGCTTGAGAAGGAACACCAGAATTGCTCTAAATAAAACATTGTTTCCAAAAAGAATAATGAAATTCAATTGCTTATACACAGCACAGAAAGTCCTTACCTCAGTGCTAAATGGAAAGGTACATGGACAGTTTTTACGCTTCCAGAGACTGGATCAACAAGGCATATCTGGTAAGTCTGGGGCTGCCATCCCTGACTAGTCACATTGTTTAGACCCATTATTTTATAACCAGGATACAACAATCTGAAACCAACAAAAAACACAGCCTTTACAATGAAGGACAAAGTTAGCAACATCACCTTTTCACACACTGAATAAAAAGAAGACAAATTTTATAAAGCTAAGGTTTAACAACTGCTAAATGCATTTATCAGGAAAGACTCTGGACTGACGAAACATGAGAAAATCCCCTTCTACAAAACAAGCTGCATTCAGTAGAAACACTGTGGGCAACACAAAAACCACCTGCCAGCACCTTCTACCGTTACCACTGGCACATCCACATGTCATTTTATGGCAGCAGCACAGCCAATATGCCTACCTGCTAACTGTTTCTTACCTACAGTATTTCCCCACGTTGAAGGCTCCAACCCGGGGCCCTTGCTGCGTGCTCCATACTTCCAGAATGCCTCTCCTCGGAGCATAGATCACAAGGAACTGAGCCACTCTGCTTGGACCTTGTGCATTTCCAAACGGAGAAAAATCCATCTTCTCAGTTTCCCTCTCGTGAAGGTCCTCTACAGTCTGTATCCAACCAATTTCTGCATCACGGTATCCTTTGTAAGAGAAGACAGAAGTTCATTAGTGTACAGAAATTAATACAGGATTAGTACACATGGCCACCCACTTAAGTGACTTGACTCCTGTCAAGAACTGTGGTCCATCGACTCAAAGAAGGGCCCACCAGAAGATGCCTCAAAGCCAAATGCAGCCTCCTGAAAAGCTTTGGAGAGGTGCAAGTTCTTCTGGGAGAAGCCACAAAAAACCCAAAATTCATCAGGTCTGTACTCTGAAAATTGCACCAATGCAAAAGCTCCTCTGAGAAGAAAAATCCGTAGTAAGCATCCAGATTTCTCACATTTCAAAACAACAAAAAAAGAAGGAAATTTACATAACCTATTAAACAGGATATGTAAGTTTTTATTCATGTGTTTTCATTCATATATTTTCACCATTAAAATGCAATTTTTAGGAACCCAATAGAACTACTCATCTTCCCTCTCTCTGGGTAATGCAAATACTTTCCCTCATGAAATCTTTCTAAACAAAAAAGGCAGAGATGCTCTAATGACATCACTAAACTATGCAATGGTTTAGTAAGTACAAATTAAGACTCTGTGAAAGACTCAAGTGAAATAGTAATCTATAAGTTTATAGAAAGATACATCGTACCAAGAAGGCTGAAAAGTATTCACAACTTCATTAATGAGAAAAGATACAATCCAAAAGATTTAATTCAGTAGAAAGCTTTGCTTAAAAAACAAAACAAAAAACAACAACAAAAAAACCCCAAACCAAAACAACCCCAACGCTATTTCACATTGCAATAGCCTCACTGGGGAAATGCTGGTAAATTGTAAATGTGTCTGACTATAAAATAAAGCTTAGAACTCTAATGGTACTTCCTAGATAATATGAAGCTCTCAGTAATGAAGAAAAACCTCCAAGAATATCAGAAAGCACATATTACAGCTAATAAGCTTCAAAATATGAGAGAAGGAGAATGCACAGGGGAAACATGATTACCCTAGCTATTACACTGTTAGCATGTTGCTGAAGTAGCTACTATATTCATGACCACTAATCTTCTGAATTGGTAGCGTGGGAATCAGAAGAGCTAGAGATTTTCTGTCTGTTCTTAGAACTTATCTTCCATCTCCTAAAAATCTGCAAAATTTTAATTCTATTAAAAAAAAGAGAAAGGAAAAGGGTTGTTGTAACATTAGGTACAATTACAATTTGAGAGCTTAACATCTGGGTTTTTTTCTTTTTTTCAAAAAGCCATCATTTTAGAAGAGACTGAACCCTCCCTTCCCCATGATGAAATGAGAATCTAAGAAGTTGTATATATTCTTACTGATTTTTCAAACTTCTGTTTATTTCCTCAGCAGAATTAAACAAAGATACTAGAGCTTATCAAGAGAAAGAATCTTGGAGAACAGACCTAAAGCTCTTCTGAAAAAATTATTAGGTCTAAAGCTTTCTGTTGGGATACAGTCTGTGAAAAAAAAAAAAATTAAAAATCTATACAATACAAATGGACACAATTTTTACTATAGGCCATATCAGTATCTGAGGCATTGGTACAGCAGCACCCTTATGGACTTTATATTACATCTGCCTCTAATATTTGGTTTGTTATAACACAATGTACTAAAGCCTTTCTTAATAATAGAAAAACACTTGGAATTCTAAGTCTGAACATAAGAAGCCACAGCATTTTGAAGAATATTATTTGCTATACTAATATACACTATCATACCTTTCCACATGCGAACTGCAAGTCCTCTTGTAACATCCAGTAAAATAACCCTTCCAAAATCATCTGTTACTGCTGCCAAAGTGTTACATGGAGAAAGACATATTCTTTCACCATGGCGACGGGAATCTGGAAGTCCAAACCTAAAAGGAAGGAGGGGGGAAAAAAAAAAAAAAAAATTAAGCAAAACCACTAGATATTCTGTTTATTATTTCTGAAGAAAATTAAGCATCTTATAAGGACTAAGATTTCCTTTTTTAAGGTAACATAAAGGTATGGGTGAAATTTAGAGCAAGGTATGAAAGAAGTTCTTGTGCTGTCTACTGGGAGATCTTGTAGATCTGTTAAAGTCCTACTGAAAACCAAAGTTCAGAAACTAGGATAAGCAATTGCTTTGTCATGCATTGTGAGGCAAGGCTCTCAGACCAGTGGGTTACTTTGTAAGGCCTCTCTTACTGCCAACTAGTCTTGAGAATACTTTAAAAAAAATTTCAGGAAAACCAATCAGGAATTAATTTAGTCTTTTATCCGCTTTCTTGAAAACATATGGCTACAACCAGTTGTTCCCATTCTCCTCTCTCCACAATCAACAGGGAAACACAGTACCTCCTAATTTTTGTGAGGGCCTTTAAACTATGTTAAGCAGCAAGCACTTCATGCAGCTTCTTTGGAGCTCTTCAGTGATAAAACTTCAGGATTGATATTCAGGTACTTATACTGGCATTAAACCGTGCACACTGTTCTTTTACAGTAACAATGAACCCACACACTGGAAGTGAAAGAGATGAGTAATTTGTCCAGAACAATAAACTGAAATGAAGCAAAGCTTAAAACAAATGACCTGCAAACTATCATTGCTGCTTCAAGTCAAGAAAAATAAACATGTTCATCAATTATGCACCTTTCAAAATAATTCAAACAACTAAAAACACAAGAGATTTAAAGCAATTGAGACAACTTACCTCACTGCCAATGGGGTTGCAGGTTCAACTTTTGGTTTCTGTTTTTGGGCAGGTTCTTCTTCATGTTTACTCTTCCAACCAAGCCAGCCACTTGCAATAGAAAAACACATTAGGAGAATCATACTAGTGGTCCTAAAAATCCTCAAACTATTATGTAGCTACTAAAAGAAAAGTAATTTAATGTAATTTTTTATGTTATTACCTGGCAGCATTAAATAATGCTGAAGTCAGTTTACTTGCAACTGCTAAGGCAACATGAGACAACAGTGGCTGTGAGCTTCCCTGAAAGAAAGGAATAAAGTGTTCAGAAAGTCAAGAAATAGTCAGCTGTGAGCCACCCTGAAATGAAGGAACAAAGTGTTTAGAAAGCCAAGAAATAGTTCTTACACTGAACTCAATTGCAGAATAGTTTTTCAGGCCTCCTATGGACTTTCAGCTCAGAAAGCATAGCTTTAAGACTCTGCAAAATTTTAATTCACTGCCCCCAGAAAAGCCATTCTGACATCTCTTTACCATTTCAAAATCCTCCTGCAAGTCACTGGTAGCTCAGTATGTTTGTCTGCAACAGAAGTTAAAAAAACCCTGTGTATGATTTATCATGGGAGAGTTAGCTGGTGTATGGCTTTGGCATCCTTGCAAATATCAACATAAGCAGTTTTTTCACAAACATATTGGAAAAGCAAACACAAAATCAAAACTCCAATTCTAGCATTTTCAATCGGCTTTCGATGCTCGTAAGGACAGCACACACATGGGGTCTGAATGTACAAGACACAGAGCTACATTGCCATCCTTCTCCTCCAATACAACAGAAGACGACGTAAGCGTGCTACAGGTATCTTTAAGCATAATTTCCAGTTTTCTTCTACAAGTAGTAGTTCCACTATATGAAATCACCACAGTATACTCAGGCCGTATATGTATATGATCAAAGGCCAAAGGCCTCCAAAAATCCATAAGATGCATGTTTACACAATCCCAACCTAATTTTTTAAAAACCTTATGTTACTTAATTGGCAATAAATTAACAAATGAAAAAATAAAAAAATTACTTGACTATCACATTCATTTTAAGATAAAGAAAATTTCTCATTAGCAGGAACCTGTGGTAGGCATTACTACCACATCTGTTCCAAATCATTCCAGTTTCAGAAGATCAAGAAGCAGGGGAAACGTCAGCATAAAATGAACATAGGAATACTTCAGAAATACCCATACAGAAAAGAGAAGGATTAATTACTCAAAGTTTCAGCAAGTCAGCTTTGTAGTACATACCTCCAGGGCAAAAAAGAAACCAGTGAAAGGATTGGATCCAACAGTAACGTACTGAGACATAGCAGGTGGGCTGTTTTTTATAGCTGCATTATATCCACCTATATTGGAGGCAGTCTTCATTTGATCAAAAGGTGACAGTGTCATGATGCCTAACAAAAACATTAAAGTGAATGTCTTATACTTTCAGAACAAAGGTATGCAATTGCTAAAAAAGTCTAAATATATTCCTGCCTTCTTGACTGACCAGCCAGCATTCAGAGGGAAGAGAGGAGGAGGAGGAGCAGCTTTAACCACAGAAATTCCAAAGAACAGAGCTGAAATAACCTAATGT
Organism: Burhinus oedicnemus; assembly: GCA_008921705.1. Taxonomy (NCBI): domain Eukaryota; kingdom Metazoa; phylum Chordata; class Aves; order Charadriiformes; family Burhinidae; genus Burhinus; species Burhinus oedicnemus. The sequence continues at coordinate 3,880,639 of VFFE01007703.1, forward strand.
ACTTAGGTTAATTATAAAGCATAGATGGTTTGTTTAGAAAAACAACTTCAGCAGAGTTCAGCAGAAAAAACACATCTACCAAATTGTCTTCACCTGCCTCGTTAGCCCCCTTCTGACCTCTTACCTGCTTTTGAGAAAAGGGCAGAAGAGAGATGAAGCTTACTGTCCCTCAGATCTGCCTGTCTGACAAGAACCTGGGCTTCTGCAAATTCCTAAGGAGTAAAAGTCTTTGAGAGCCTAGAAGTCCTTTTCTGGAAAGGAGCAATCTCAAATTTAGTTTCTTTATGTGCTAGACTCAAAAAAGACCTGTACTAGTCTTAACCTGCCTGCCAGACAGTTCTTTAACCTGGCAGAAATGGGAATAACTGCATCTGATCTAGTCTCTCTTGGCTGTTTCTTACTGAACAAGAGAGGACAAGACAGCTACAGCTGTACATCCTTCCCCCGCCTCAAGTGGAGAGGAGAGGCTCAATCAGACTAGAAAAGAAAGTAAAATATATTTTTGATGATGGTTAATGAGATCATCACAACAGCCTGCTCCCACTATTTATTTCTATCCAGCCAGTACCACTAAGTACTCTCACCCCAAATTTAACAGCATGAAAACATTGTTTCATTTAAGACAAATTTTTGAAATTAAACAGAAATGCTTACCAATACTAGCATGGTCAACAATTGTATCCACATCTTGCAAACCCCATTTCTTATAAGCTAATGGTGGAGGCTGAACATTCTCATTGCCAGATGCTGCAGCTGACAAAATTTGACAAAACAAAAAAATTCCTACTGAGTAAAAGGCAAAGTAATAGCATAACTGAGGGGAAAAAACTGACACAATCTGAAGCCACAAAATAACCCAGTTTTAAGTTAACAAACATCAAAATACCCGCTGAGCTAAAATGGCCTTTTGAAATACATACCTTAATGAAATTAAAACATTTAAAAAAATTAACCGAATAAAATTGCACATGATATTCTGTTATAACTCTATTTTGTACTTGCAGAGAGCTTCATTTTACTAGTCATTTATGGTTTAATATTCTGCATAATTTTAAAATGCTATTACAATTTATTGCTGTGGTCTGGGCATGTTTAAGTGGCAACTCCCCTGCCAAAGTACTTGCAAAGTCAGCACATTCACTACGTATGTAACAGTGTGATATAAGAACAGTAGTAAAACTAAAGCGATGATTGAAACTCTTCAAAATATCTATTACGACAAACAAATGAACAAGAATCAAAGAAGATATAGCACTCTGGCTATGATATTACAACTAGCTGTTAATGCTTCTCTGCAAATGGTGATAACTCGTTGAAAGAGTAGTGCATGTTCTGGTTGTGAAAATGGATGGATATTTCTCATTATAGTGTCTGTCTCCTTTCTCATTTGTTGCATCAAGTATCAAGTTTTTAAAGTTCTGATTTACAAGAGTTTTCCCTTCTGTTATATTCCATGGAAAAGCTACTTTTTCATTAAGAGGATGAGAACAGACATTATTAGATAGACCCAGGGAACCATTTAGCACAGCAGATCACGATCTGAGCACAGCTAAAACCAGATGTCTAGGGAAGAATATCAGAACAAGGACACATATCTGATGCTTCCTCTAAACCAGCTTCTAAAGAGACCTTCTCAGCCAGAGGTAAACTCTAAGCACTCAGTAAACCTCCACAGCTTTATTCTCCACTAATTTGTCAGTTTCCCTTCTGAGCCCAGGCAAGCTTTTAGCATCTACATCAACCTCAGACAAAGAATTCCACAATTTAACCTCACACTGCATAAACATCCATCTACTTTTTATTTTGAATTTACTATCACCTAGTTTCATTTCATGCCACTTCATCCTGAACTGGAAGAAAGAGTGAGCAACCATTTCTATTGGCCATCCCCATGATTCAGAGAAGAGCTGTCTCACAATAGCATTTCTCAGTTCTTTACCACTCATCCCTTCTATGTAAGATTCGGGCCTTAGTTTAAGGGTGCTGCTGTCCCCACAGCTCCTAATGCTGTCATGCTGGCAGATCCACTGTGCTTCCCACCTACACCCAGCCTCAACACTGTCTGCTGGTGTGGCCTGCTGTAGAGGAAACAAGAGTGTGACAAATCTGAAGTTCAATGAGAACAGCCATCAGGAAATTCAGGTGAACAGTTCAGCAACAGCACCTGTTTATCTCGCAGAACTGTAACAGCCCCATACTTGTCCAATCTACCACACAACAGTGACACAGAGTTCTCCCCTCGTCCCAGGAAATGGACCCTGTTTCCAAATCAGAGTACAAACAGGCACTATACTAAAGGAACAGGATCAAAGGCTGCAAAATCAAACAAGGTATCAAAATCTCTCGGGCATTTACACAAAAAGCAGTGACCATTGCCAATGCCATCATCACAGCATTATGCCATCCAACCAAGTCCTTACTGGGAAGAAAAGCATTTCACTGACAGTCAGTGAAATCAGCATCCTGACGTGCTAAGACCTTAAGAGCATATTGTGGGTTAACCTGAGTGAGCACCTAAGCACCAAACAGCAGCTTGCTCACTCCCTCCTAGTGAGATGGGAAAAAGAATCGGAAGAGTAAAACCAGCATACAATATTGTGGTGAGAATGTACAAGACAGTCAATGCTACTCAGACAACTTGCACTCCGAGAACATTTTCTCCAGAGGAAGAAGTTTCCTTGTATGCAGTAGATGCCTGCATATTGGTGGACAAGGACGGCAGATACAAATTCCACCTTGATTTGATATTTAACAGACATAAGTAAATTTCACATAACAGAGTCAGAAATAAACATCTCCTTTCAACATACCTCTTGCTACCTGATTGCGACATGCACGAAGGGACTGAAAGAGGCTGAAACCATCAATTGTCACAATTGCTGCTGGGTACAAGATACTTAGTTCTTCATTCTGTGGAAGAAAATAAGAGAAGGGAGAACAAAAAAAAAAAGAAAAAAAAAAATCACTGTTACTATTGTAACAGCTTCTTTTCTAGCTTTTTATACTATTAACTACATGAAGACGAGGATTACATCCAGAGAGTTAAATCTAACAAGCCCCAGACAACAGAATAATGCAAAACTACAGAAACGCAGTATTAAACTATCCAATATATGAATAAGTATGTTATTTAGGCACATATTTTTATATTTCATCTTCTTTCAATGAGTTTTATGTTTGCTTAATATATTTTATGGCTTAGGGAGAAAACACAAAAGTTACACCAGCTTGTGAAGGCCACAGAAAACCAGGTTTATCTAGAATGCAAGTATCAAGGTTTTATGAGCCAAATTCTGAACCTGGATTAGTGCCTGAATTACCACTTAGGCACATAAATGCTAATTTGGTGGTATGAATTCAAGACTCAAATTCCTTAATGCTTCTGTATTTCAAAACTCATCACAAAATGTCATGCTAAATCACACGAACATTTGTATAAAGCAAACTTGGAAATTTCTGTAACTTGATTAGTTTTCCGCCAAAAGCATGCCAACTCAGCCAAGAGCAAAGAAAGCTGGCTTTTCAACTAAATAGCTTGAGCTCTACAAGAGCCTTCTCTGTAGGAAATACAGTGACATGCAGGTTCCTAGCACTATCACCTATAAAGATTGTTTTAATTTTCAGCTATCTTCTCTGTGAAATAATTAAGGTAAGTTCTTATGAATGAGTACACATAGCTCTTGGCACCTGTCAAGTTGCATTTTCTCCTTTCATCCATACATTATCGTATTTTGTGCACATTAATGAATAAACAGGAAACAAATGAAGACCTCCTTTGCAAGGCTATCATAGAGATAAATAGAACAAATATACAGAGCTAACCAAATACTCCAAAAAATAAAAAGAAATTCTGAATCCTCAAATTATACAGGCATGAATACTTCTAGAACAAGAAATCCAGAGTCTCTTGTTCTAAGGAATTGTACACCCATCAAAAACTGGTAAAGGACATAGAGGATTCACAGAGAAGACTCCCTTCCATACCCCATAACACTGCCACTTCACTTTTGAAATAATCTGACAAAACCTGTTCTGTGACACCAGGATGCCTGGGAATTTCATAGGTTCTGCACTTAAGCTGTAGGACAGGATCTTCATTTAAAAGCTGTGCAAGAAGCAATACTCCACTCTAGAAAAGAAACAATAATAAGCATGAACATTTCTGTCCCTTTTCTTAGGGATGGCAAAAAGCACTATCTGCAGAAAGAGACGTTTTATAGAAATAGATGTTTATTCCAATAGCTTGCTTGTGGGCCTGCCATGCCGAGAAACATACCTCGGTGTAAAAACGAACATAGCCAGAGGTGAAGCCCACAACAATGCAGGTCCAGTCAGGACGGCCTGTGGAACTCCTGTTTCACAAAGATATACAAGAAGTTAAAAACAAATCCTGCTCTAAACTGTAGACATACAAAAGGAGACTGATGATGCATATACATAAGAATATCAAGCCTTACCTCTTCTGACTTGCCAAGGGGATACACAATACACTACTCACACATTCACTGGAAATAGAAAGATAAAACTAATTAGCATATTTTTTCTCCAGTTGTGAAATTTGCTCTACATGAGACACCTTGCTGAGTCAGCATTCAAAATATTTTAACAATATATTAATGCAGCATACAATTTATCAAATTCACACTAAAAAGGAAGAAAACACCCTTTCATTTTAAAGACACTTTCAATTACAAGTTCAAGACTGCCCAGACAGATTGTATGAGTGCTTATTACACCTTGTTAATGTTGTCTTTCATCATTCACATTCTGCCAGTACTCTTCATTAAATATTCAAGTTAAATCTCATGTACCTTAAGGTAAATAATTTTTTTCTGGTCTATAATGATATACAGAGAACAACCACTATTTTTAAAAAACAACTGAACTATACTTACCAAAATAAATTTTTGAAATACATTACACAATTAGATTTTACATCCACTGCATTTCAATGCGTTATAATTTGAGAGCATTTGAAGAGCTAACATGGTCTTCCCAGTTAATGCAATAACTGAGCATGCTCAATGCATAGAAGGCAAAGCATGCAGAAGACAAGCAGATGAGCAGGCCTCAGTATCTCAAATCAAAAGTTATTTAACTGTTACCATGATAGAAAGTTTTACACTGTCTAGGGAAACAGAAGCAGCACAAAGGTTTTAGGAAAGAGCATATAAATTCAAGACAACATCCCAAACAGCACTTAAAGCATATATGCATGCAGTACTGTCTATTATTTGCATTTCAGGTCACCTCCATTCCCCAAGGAGTGATTAAATAATCAGGCTAAATAATCAGGCTAGACAATTACAGAAAATAGAGCTTTCTAAATGCAAGTTTGACATGAATTGCAATTCAATTACAACTTCAAAGCAATGTTAAATATCTCAGTGACATCTCATCTTCCAATAACAAAGCTTAGCCACCACAGAACATTATCAGTTGAAGGCAACTTTGGGCAAAAGAAGAAGTCTTTTGACAATCCAACAGTAATTGCCATATTTACACTTCCACAGAAATAGAATCCTCACCTACAGAAAACACTTGCAAGCCTTCAATCAAGACGTAGTGAATATCTAAAGAAAGCTACCTGTTCCATATCATAGTGTCTCTTGGAGATGTAATGGTAGTAAGAAACCAACCCCCAAACAGAATTTCTCCC
>VFFE01007703.1:3886317-3906700 GCA_008921705.1 Burhinus oedicnemus
ATTTCTCCCCCCCCCTTTTTTTTTTTTTAATAAAAGATAACATGGTAATTTCAGTGGTAGTATGGGGGCAAAAAAAAAAACCACTTAAAGAGATACACATAAAACAGTTCAAATGTGTGGCAGCAGCAGATTTATAAAAAAAGGATTATGATTTTTACAGATTGGAGAGAGGCTGATCAAGTCAACACCTCCTGCAGCATAACAGAAGGTTGAAGCCAATAGGGAGCATATTCAAAGGCAGACAGCAACTCAAGGCTGCAAATTCAGTAACAAAATGCAAAATCCTCTTCCATATGGGAGAGTCAAGAAAGCATCTGCCTGGTTATCTGAAGACAGATCAAGCAGAAATATTATTGTATAAATACCGAATCTATGACCAAAGCAAATTTCCCAAGTCTGCTAGACCACTTGGAGCCCAAAACCATTTCTAAGAGTGACTGAAACGTGTAAGAGGGTATTTACAATGGAGGTAAAAAATGAAAAGCACAGATGAAGTTCACTGCATCTCAAAAGATGAACACTTTTTCTATCACATGAATGTTGCTCACTGCTTATAATTTGGAGTGACTTCTTGATCAGAGCGGTGACTTTACATTTGCTTGAGGTTTTGAACATTAAAAGAAGTATCTCTAAAACAACTTCATAGGTTTCCAGTTGCAACATCCCCCAACAAAATTTCATCTCTACTACAAAAGTAGATTTTCAAGAAGGGTACGTATACTTTTTTTCCTTCTAAAACAGGAACTTACAAAAAGCATGATAACCCAGATCTATTAAAATGTCTATATTATATGCAAATACACTGATTTGCACACACAGTACCTCTGTTAACTTGTATGAACTTGTCCTGAGATATCCCACTATGCATGAAGAGTGACCTTTGCAGACAATGTTTCTGATCACCTAGGTCACTCCATTTCTGTTTTCAACATTAAAATGCATAAGACCATGAATGCACTTGGATGAAAGAAAAGAAAAATAGTACAAGTAAAAAGCATATGCTACTAATTATTAAATGTGAAAATTACATTTTAATCACAGCTGCATTTCAACACCTACCCATCTTCAACATTCAGAGAGCCACTCCAGCCAACAGCGTATTGCATTTCCTCTTTTCCCTTGTCACTGTGCTTCCATTTAGCTGCCATTAAGAACAAAGACAGCATCTAAAAAACTGTAATGTCTTGCATCTCACAGATGTAGTTCTATTCCCAATTCTTCTCTTCTGTACAATACGGCCTACCACACTTTGATTAAGGATCAATTATAAACCCTGAAGATCATAAAAGTAACACTACATTTTTTTAGTAACTTCTCTAAAGAACTCCCATGTTTTCTTAGAAATTTACATGGAACAACATACTATTGAAATTCTGAAATGCCTAGTTTAGTTTAAAAAGATTTATACAGTAATATCTCCATCAGATTTTAAAAGGTTCAATTAATGAAACAGGGATCCTTAGGAGAAAAGTATTAGGCAACAGCAAACAACTTCTGGGATGATTACTGAAGATGAGCGTAAACAAACAGAAAATTTTAACGCCCAAGAAAGACAGGTGAGTCCTACATTGACTCTAACAACTTTTAATCATCCCATCATAATCAAGGGTAGCAAACATTATACTTTGTTATTCATGGGGTGCTATTACAGATGACATTTGATTGTTGAATCACCTCCCAGGTGCCAATGGACAACCAAAAATAAGAATTAGTGTTGTGTGCCATTTGTCTGGCACATAATACTTGAGACTCAGGGACACTTCTGCCATTGTGTGGTAAGTTGCCACTGTGCAGTTCAGCAGAAGCAGTTCTCCAGCAGGTGAGCTATCCTTATTCTTGATCCAATAGAAATTTTCTGGGGAATATTGCTATCTTTTAATTTTCTGTGAGACATTAGTGACTAACCTACATCAGTTTTGGAACACACAACTTTGCAGGGAATGACACATGCAGCATGACAACTCAATGCAATCTGCCTAATTATGCAACTCTGAGCTCCAACAGCATGTTTGTGTTTTAAAATGGTATAATATTCCCCATGTCAGGAGGTTTCCCTTCATCATGCTCACGTGCCACCAACTGCAGCTGTTAATAGCACCAGCACCCTAGGCAACAGCACATTTGTAAACAGCAGCTGGCTGATCAGCGTTCATATATTCCTAAGGGTACCTTTAAAGAGTTCTGAGAGTCCTGCTTTAGAGTAAAATATAAAGCCACCCATTCTTCAAGATGGAGAAGAATTTTCTATCAAAGGTGGAAATCTTAAAAAAACAATCCACCTCAATACTCCCTCCTCCAAGTTACACTGCCTTGGTTGGCTCATTTTTTTCAAGGGAAAAGAAAAATAAGGTCAAATACTTCTTAATAGCTAAAATTAATGCAATTAATGTCAATATCTCTGAGTATCACAAACAACTGGGTAGTTATAGTATAGTAACTAGGTAGTTATATATATAGTATATATTAAATTTAATTATTCATTACAAAATAGTTTTCTCAGATGAAAATACAGCTGAGAAGTAAAGACAAAACAGCTTACTTGCCAAGCAATACCTAGAAAATGCATGATGTGTACCATAAACCACTTCAAAATTCATGAAGGTATGACTTGAGGGTAAGCAGGTGGAGCAGGGTGGGGGATGACAAGGATACAATCTTGTCCTGATTACTATTAAACGTACTAGTATATATACTTAGTAGAATGTATACTTACGCACTAAAAAGACTGCTTTCTGTTCATTAGCTATTACCATCAGGTCATTTGTTGGTGACAAGGACAACACACAGTCCTGAAGCCAGTGATTTCTCTGGCTCTTGGAAGCAGCTTCCTCTTCTTCCTACAGGTAAAGCTTTAATCAATGTATGCAACAATTTTTAAACACAGCAGCACTTGCAAGATTCATGACAACATTTTGGCTCACCCTCAATACCAGTCCCAAATGGACTATTACCTATCAAGTCACTAGAGCTCCAACTTGCATGAAAAGCCATGGGAAATCTATCAACCTTGGAACTAACTCTATCTGCGTGTTTACAACACAGGAAACAAAGAACTCATCACTACTCTACTCCTCAAAATCTTCTCCTTTCACCAAAGAGACACTAAAAGAATGAGACAAAGTTTTGTTATTATTGATTAGAGACTGGAAAGAATCTCTTTAGTTATTCTCATTATAATCCATACTCAAAATAAACAATTTATCCAAGCTTAGACACTGACCAGCATTGAGAAATGTACGCACATGTGAAGAAAGTAACTAAGCTGATGTTCACCCTAAAGCCTTGTGGTAACATGCAATAAGGTATCATCATGTGCCTTTCCACAACAAGGAACCTTACAGAGAAACAAATTCAAACTAAGAAGTGCCAAATTTTAAGGGTTCAATGATGGGTAAGTTAGATACCACCATTACGTATAAAAGCAAAATGATTGCATCCTTTTCTCCTCTGAGCAACAAGCCAAATATTTGACTGAAGAACAAACACAGGTAGCTCCTGTTAATCATAGTTCAAAGGCAGAAGTAGGTAACAGGTTTTGAGAAGACTGCTACAAGGTCTCTCAGAGATGCTACTCCTGCGTTCTTAGCTCCATCCTCTTACCTTGATCACACTAATAAAAAAATCACTTTCCCCTGTCCACAGCCTCTATTTCCATAGCCACCTATCCAATCCTACGTCCTCCTAGTCCTCCAAAATACTACTCCATTCTCTAGTACCTCAAAGTGGCTATACGCAAACAAAAAGCCCAACAACTTCAGTGTGACCATTTTCTGATCTGTGCAATTTATTCTCCTGTAATAAAGCTCCATGTGCTTGAAAATATATACACATCTACCGCACACAGAAAAAAAACAGCTATTTGTTACATTTCCTTCCATAAGGTTGTACCATAAAAACAGTCACTTTGTGCACACAAGAATACCCTGTATGTCCACCATAAAGTCTACATTAGCACAGTACAAATATTCAGCTACCTATCTCTGTCCACACTACCACCTGCTTTGTGCAAGATGATATCCTATTTTCATGTCATTTTTGCCTGTCAATGAATACCAAGTTCTATAGCAACACATTTTCCCTTATTACTGACATTTTTCAAAACTTTATAAACAGGTGATGAAGTTGACTGGGATACTCATGACAACTTTAACTCCTCATGACAGAGATAAACATATCATGTGTAAAAACACATAATCAAAACCCAAAGAAAATCCTGTTAGTAATTTTTAATGTAATGATTTTCAAACTGAGGAAAGAGAAACAGAAATTAAAGGCTCTTCTAAAGATTAAAAGGAATTCAAATTCTGTCTCAGAAAATTTAAATGAAATTATCTACATTCAAGAAATTGGAATCTAAAGACACAAAATATGGCCATCTCATGTTAGTGACAAAAATAAGCTAAGAGTTAAAACAGGAAAAGCACTGAACTTGTCAAAAGAAACTACTTTAAAAGATGAAAGACAGAATGATTAAAATCAGCATTTAAGACAGGATTTCAACATCCCCATCCCTACAAAATAGCTAATTGATTCCATAGAAAGACAATTCATAGAAGAAAAGAAAACTTTTTTAAATTTTAGATCTATTTTTTTTTAATTTTCAATGCCTTCTCAAAAGTTGCGATGTTCCATGAAATAGATACTCGTCCAGGGGACTCAAGTAATTCCAAGAAAAGACACATTTTACACCAACTATAATGCCAATCAACAGTTATAAGTTTTAAAAAGGAAATTCATTGTTATATTATACTAATAATTCTCAACTCTGTGCTAGACCGATGCACTCATTTTGGTGTGTGTTCAGACATACAGACTCACGTATTTATGTGCTTCTGCACAGAACAACCTGTTTGCTGTGGATGACAGTTCTTTCTTTCTGAAGAGTTTGACCTGGAACCACTAGTAACTTTGGAGGAAAACAAGTAAGCAGAGGAGGTCTTTAGTAAGAAGGGTGTGAACTACCTGGCAGAAGAGTTTGACATTTTAAAGAGTAAAAAAGCAGACAATTTCAATTTAGCAACGCCTGCTGGTTCTATCAAATTACAACGTAAGTAGCAAACAGCATTTGTCTCCTCATTAAGGAAGTTATAAACTTTCCAGCACATCTTACAAAGATGTGGCCTGAGAAACACATTCATTTCATGGCAATTATAGGGGAGCTGAATACCCATCCTATTTAAAAGTTTTTATACGCTTTGTTACTCCCTGACTGACATCAGCACCAGTGATTCATCCCTGGCAGACATCACGCTCATTTTAATTTGTTTCTCACCTCAGCTGAAAAATGTTTCCCTGCTGAAGTAAGTAGTTACAAGGTTACTGCCCAACTCCTTGGGCATACTTCCTGCATACTGAGATAAAGACAGCAGATGAGTTTTGTTAGCAAGGTGAGGTCTGGATTCCTCAGTCTACTCCCTTAGTTCTCTCTAACAGGGAATTAATCAAGCAATTCTACTCAGGTGATTCATTCAGGTGCAGAGGATTTCTACACAGACAGCTTCCCTAACATTTTATGCAAGTCAGCTGGTAGCTAGAAGTCTCAGCCTTACCAACAGTTCTAGACGAGCCATGTTTATTCTTAGTTGAACTAGTTGGAGAGAGGGATGTTTTTCCCCCTTTAAAGAGCAGCTGTGCTATTCCATCCTACATGTGTAATTTGATCCCTCCTGTAACACCATCCCCACATCACAACATAAAAGGAGTACTACGTGATCATTAGAAAGATGCTTGTGTCAGCAGTTCATGATTTAGGAGTCTTTGATTTATATTAATTCATGACAGATTATTATAACTCCAATGCCATGCCCTACTGTCTCTGGCTAGCTATAGGACAAAAAATATACCCGCAGCTGCAGGAGTACAGAAAGATGTGTGTATATTTTTGTGAGAAAAAACCTACAGAATACAAGAATATGAGTAATTATCACAATAGGTAACATCCATGTTATATTTAGAAACAATTACAGGGCAAGGGTGAAGCAAGCAGTCACATTTAAAACACTGGTCAAGATCCTTCTTGTCTAGGTGATAACTATGTAGGACAAAAAGAAACACCACACAAAGAAGTGGAAAAGTCTTTCAGAATAGGCAAGTTAGCAATGAAAACTCATATATTTATATATATTTTATATATATATATATATATATATAAACTTACAGGTTCTTGTAATTCTGCTTCATCCCAGGCTCCCCAGTCACCATCTTCCCAGCTTGTTGATTTGCCTGCTTTAAGCAAAAAAGATTTGTCACATGAATACAGCATAGGCAATGAAAAACACAACCAAAACAGAATTGCTGGTGGTTGTTTTCCTTTTCCCACCAATGGATTATAGCTTCGTTTATGGCAGATACTAAACGAGTTCTACAGCAAGAACCGTGAAGCGGTAGAAATGTCTGTCTTATTCCCCTGTGTTTACTTCCATTTTTGACACTAGGAAAAAGTAATAACAGAAGATGTAACCTAAGTACAAATTGGAAACAGGTATAACGACACCTCTGTTAAATTAATTCTGACAGACTACATCTAGAACTCTAGGTAACACCTTACAGTGCCTGATACCACACATCATTGATCCTTCAAGAGGACCTCTCTGCACTTTACTAGAACAAATTATTCAACCAAATTTGTCTTTTCTGTTTCTCACAGACATTTCAAGAGAGCCAAGACATATTTCTAGTTTTATACAGCAAGCTGAAGCAAAGAGTGAGGGCATAAGGGGGGCAAACCCTACGTGCCCACTTGACAAAAACTTTCTCTGGCAGGCACAGAGACCTAAGACTTCACTGCAAATTTAAGCTTTAGCTTGATTTATCTGATTATTACTACTCCAAAGACAACAAAAGCCCCATATTGTACACAGTAGGCAGCCACAGAGAGGAAAGTAAGGGGACAGCTGGCTCTCCCCAACCCTTCAGGACTCTACGTATATGCCCCCAGATGTTTTACTAACTGCATAAGACGACCTGTAACATTCCACAAGAACCACATATGCACAGTTTTACGACAAACAGTACTTCTATACACAAGTAAAATATCTTTCTTTCCATAATGGTGGATTTTGGTTTGGTTTAAGTCAATTGCAGGTTCAGCCAGCAGCAACTTAAGTTCATTTTAACAGGGAATGACAGTACATGGAAATTCATCTGTGACAATAAAACATCCGAGCCCAGGATAATGCAGATCCCACCACCACTCCCAAAGCAAAAGCTGACGCTGTGGCCTTTGAGGGGAAAAATGAGCACAAGGACCTTGGCTATTCACGTCTTTGACAACACAGAGGAAAATTAATGAGACACTGATCAGTTTCAATTATATCATTCAGAAACCTCAGAGAAACTACAAGCTTGCAAAATATCTCAAACACCTGCGAAAACAGAGATTCATAGAGACAGGCCTACTTCTCAGTTGTGTTATAAGAGTGAATGTATTAGTCACATAAAAAACATCTGAAATTCTTTCATCTAAAAATACAGAATTTGATGTGAATTTAAAAGCCTATTGAAAGGCCAATTACGCACAGGCATTTAGTAGCACAAGATGTACAACTCTCAAACACCACCATCATTGGGACCCTTAATAAGTCAACAAGCATCAGTGTAGTTCAGTGGAAAAGCCAAGCACTGACTTCCATCTAGAAGCACTAGCATGAAATCTGACAGAGTAACATCAATAAGACTTCAAGACTTTTCCAAGGGTCTCTTTCAAGTTTTTCATTAACTGATGTCATGGCTACTTTGATCTTAAGAAGTTGTTTAAATGCCATGTCTCAATTTAAATTTCGTTTTAAGTAAGCACAATTTTGCCATTTTGGATGGTCAAACAGCATGGACAAAGAGGTTTGTATCAAGAACACTCCAATTGTATTTGGTCTAAAAACACTGGTTCCTTTACCACCAAACAAAGGCAGAATCCAGCACAACAGAACAGAAATCTGTATTCTATCTGTTTAAGCAGATTTTAAAACTTTTGTATGGCTAATGAAGACAAAATAATTTACAAAAATATTCTAGCTTAAGAAAGAAACTTTCCACCAATGCTGTTGAGAAGGTATTTCACAAGACTATAGAAGACAAAATGCCCACTCCATGAATAATCTTTATTAAAACTGAAAAGTCTGTACCGTCTACAAAATGGGCGAGTCAGCCAGTTTTACTGCATCATCATCAATACAGATCTGACTGCATGGTTATTTCAGGCATAACTATACAAGCAACATGCTTCCAAGGGTCACAGTCTCATCTTGTATTTGAGGTTGAGAATTTTCCAGTGAACAAATATATAAAGGAGAATTATGGCAAATACCTCAAGAAGAAAAGAGTAACTAACTTCAATGTTTAGTTTAAGATAGCTAACAAAATTCTACTTCTGTTCGCATTTTATTATCTCAAAAGGCAACAAAATCTCCTTCCTATAAAATTCACGGAAGAAAGAAATCTGTCAGTGTGCCACGGTCCAGAGAGAAACATAACCATACCCAATAAACACAATCGGGGCCAATGCCTTCCCTGCAGCACAGAGCAGACCAATCTTTCAAAGAAACCTCAGCCACTTCAATTCTGAGACTGAACACCCAACATAAAACTTCAACTGTGAGGATTCTTGCTGCCTCTTTGCAAGCAGCTATATTTTAATGGTTGTTGTAATCTTCCTCAGATGAAGTTAGAGCAATCAAAAAAGGATGGAAAAATGAGGTAATGATGAGGCAGCATCCCATCTGACTAGTAGATGATGTCTGGTAAACAGTTCTCCCTGCTTTGATAAAGCAGCAGTAATATTCCAGATTTTGCTTTACTGCAGAGATTGCAAAAATAGATGTTCATCTACTGGGTCTACAAGAACCATTTAATTGTTTAATTTGAAGCATGTAACATTAAAACTCCATCATCAGCACATTTGAAACTTTAGAGCTGCTTTAAATGCTGCACATGTGCAGCACTGATGTTCATGTAGAAGAGAATTCAAGTATATTTATCATAAACTTAATACCCAAAAGAACAATTTCTACTGATAAGCATGTTTCGTTTAAAAGACAAGAACAGAGGAGAGAGAAACTTTAGCAACAGATCTAGAACAACGAGGTCTAATTGGCATTTAACAGGTCAAATTCAATATGAAAGATGTTTTTATTCAGTTTAAGACTGCCTCCCCAAATTGCAAAATATATCTCTCAGCACAGAAAACAGCCAGTGTCTTTCCTTCCAGAGCAGCATGATGACCTGGGGCACCCAGCAGAAGCCCTTCCCTCCTGCCCTCGCATCTATGTTCCAGCAGGTTACCAGTGGACATGCTTGGCATGGGCTTGCCCAGAAGAGTCTATGTTTGCCCAAGTGGGAGAGCGTGTGTTGAAAACTGAACCCTCAAAGCCACAAAGGTAAAACTACGCCTACCTACATTGATACATAGCTTTAAAACAAGCAAGTTTATATTCATAGATTATTTTTTAATAGATAAGAAAAATTTCAACTCATGCCCAAATCAATAATCTGTCCTCAACAGATTGTAGATTATTGGCCATAAAATATCAAGCTGCATCAGCCAAAAAGCTAATATGTACACTCTGTACATATAAAAATGATAAATAAAGCTAAGTCATGCATCAGTTTGTTTCATATCTCAGCGTACAGGTTTTGGCTGGGATAGAGTTAATATTCTTCATAGTAGCTGGTATGGTGCTATGTTCTGGATTTGTGATGACACAAACACACCCATGTTTTAGCTACTGCTGAGCAGTGCTTACACAGCGTCAAGGCCTTTTCTGTTTCTCACACTGTCCTGCAGCAAGCGGGCTGGGGGTGTACAAAAAGTTGGGAGGGGACACAGCTGGGACATCTGACCCCAACTGACCAAAGGGCTATCCCATACCATATGATGCCCTGTCCAGCAATAAAATCTGAGGGAGAGAGGGAGGGAGAGAGAGGAGTGACATTCAGAGTTACGGCGTTTGTTTTGCCAGGTAGCTGTTATGCATGATGGAGCCCTGCATTTCTGGAGATGGCTGAACACCTGCCTGCTGTTGGGAAGCAGTGAATGAATTCATTATTTTGCTTTGATTGCATGCAGAGCTTTTGCTTTACCTATTAAACTGTCTTTATCTCAACCCACAATTTTTCTCACTTTTACCCTTCCAATTCTCTTCCCCATCCCACTGTAGGGGAAACTGAGCAAGCAACTGTGTGGTGTTAGCTGCCTGCCAGAGTTAAACTATGACACATAATTGCATGTGTGTAGTTTGCTGGGTTTAAGATCTTCCAGCTTGTTTCCCACTCATACTTTAAGAACTTACAAAATTAATAAGTAATCATTTCTTGCACTATTACTTAAGTGTAAGAGTTTCAGATTTTTTTCTATGTATATTTACTGCAATTCTCATGCCATCGGATTGCATTATTAGTGAAGATACAGAGTGGTTTCTTTTCAGGCCAAGGAATTTTAAAAATAGTTTAGAATCTTCTTGCTATTCAGTAATCATAAGCTATTTATTCCCAAAGCTCTTCTGACATGGACACTGACAAATATATTAGGTTGTTTTGCCAGCATTACTAGGAAGCCCCTTTTAAGACTAGTGTTACATTTGTCTTATCACTTCAGACTTCCGTAAGTGGAGGGAGGGGGAGAGGAATGACACTCAGACTAAGTTGGCTCGTTAATCTGAAAAAGAACAACTTGAACAATTTCTCTTCCTTTAGATGGTCACAATGGCTTTCAACAGAATAAAAGATGACCAAGTTAAAAATAATCCAGGTACTACATAGATTCTTTAAAGTAATGGTGCAAATTTCCATGTCTTACAGTTATAGCTTAACTCCAAAAACCAAATCTGAGGTACCATGGCAGGCGGGGGGGGGGGGAAGTTTTGTGATGCTATATAGCACAGGAAACAAATAAAACAGATTACACACAAAACACACTATTTCAGCTTTCTTTCAGGTGCAAATAACAGCTTAAGTTAGAGAAAGAAAGAAGGAAGTCTATTCAGTAAAGGAGGTGCTCACGCAGCAAAAAACTCAGGTGCAAAGATAATTTGGACAAAGTACTCTGACATCATTGTCATGTGTGTTGAGAACATGTCATTTAGTCTTCCTCATCTCAGAATGTATTAACAATTAGAGATGTAACACAACTCAGGTAGAATGTGTATTTTTATGTTATTTTACATGAAAACAGAAAGAAAGGAATCTTAAATGTGTATAATGCAATCTGGAGAGGGAGGATCTGATTAAAGAAGCAATACAAAAGAGCTTGTCAGAAGACTTCAATAGGAATATACCAAATTCAATAAGAGGGATATAGGAACAGTTAAGAACAACCCTACTGGTAAATGCAATCTAGAATTTGATTTTGTAATGTATTTTTTTCTTTGTAACCTTGTTTGCAACTCTGAAATAAAAAGCCCGGCCTTCTGTATTTCTGAATTAAATTAGTTGATCCAGATAAAGCAAAGTGTGCAAGCACAACTCCAAAGACGACATTCAGAGGAATTTGGCTGAAGAGCACTTTTCAGGATGCTGTCAACATAACAGGGGTGGATTTTGGAGAAGAGTTTCTCTGCCAGGCTTAAGCTGTCATTCTTACTGTAAAAAGAAGCAGTAAAGTGACACTTCATAGCTCTGAGCAACCCCTCAAAATCAGGGAGTTGATTTTTTTCTTCCCCCTAGGTAAGCAGCAGCATCTGAAAGCTGCGCGCTGTGCCACACACCACTCCCAAGTGACCAGCTCACTATCATAGATGCAGGTACCATTGCTTGGGATCTCCCACGGACAAGCTGGGTTTTGGGGTTTTTTTCATTTAGGTAATGAGAGCTAAACACACTTGGGAACTAAAAATATCTGCACGCTAGGAAAGTACTGATTTTTTAATTTCATCTTAATGCCCCCAAAGTTTAGCTAGCAGCAGTCCTACCTGGCTATGTCACTGAACTGCCATCATCAAGCCTATCAAATATTTTAAAACACACAGTTCAAGCTCAGAGTCTACTGGAAGAACAGACAGACAGATCACCTCAAATAAATCATAGTTAAATTTGTCAGTTTGTAAAGATTATAGAAAATGTTATGCGTCTTCATTGTTTAATTTTCTGCTCTTTCCAGTTAAATATCCATTACTTGCTTAATGCTAAAATTCTTTTATGCCTGAGAAGCTTTATCACATTTTGCAAATAAGATGAATTATTTTTTCATTCATGTGTATGCCTTATTACAGACAGTTGTATAATGAAGTTAACTGTTACAGCTGTTTTCTGATCTAGCCAACACGTATCCCAAACCAGCAAGCTATCAAATTAAATGTAATGCAAATAATTTCTATTCCCAGTATTTGCACATTTGAAATGGCAGCTTTCAAAGCCACTTAGATACCACTAGGCTCAGGCTCCACAGAGGATTTGTGTCTCATTCTCAAGAATCTTAAATTCTCATGCTTTATTAGTTCTGTTCACAAAAACATGAAAAAGCATTCAAAACCTTCTTTTTTCTAGAGAAAAAAAGTACAGGAACTCCACATGAAGCATCTTTAAGCAGCTTACTCCATAATACCATTATTTTTTTTAAGCCACATGAGGCAAGATCCACCCCAATACCTTTTATGCTAATACATACAATAAAAAAGGAGCTATATTTTGCTTCACGACAGATCAATGGTCACCTCAAACAGTCTATGAACATTCCTTAAGTTATTTCAGCATTGCATTATTAGCAATCTTAACATACCACTGCATAATGCAAGCAAGAACAACATGAACCCTTCTTTCCAGTGTTTCCTGAGCTAGCAGAAAACAGGCACCTGCATAACTGACTTTACACAAGTCCAAAGGAGGAGGAAACCTTTTCTTTTCCTCCCCATCCTACCACACGAGTATATCCTTTGCACAAACTAGACAAACTGTTGGGCTACAGAAAAAGATTAAGTGAAGTTGTAGTTGATAGTATGGTTCCCATCATCTTTTTCTACTGTTGAATGTGTTTAAATGGTCACTTGTACAAAGGAAGGAAAAAAAATAACAATCGAGTTCCCTTAGAATAACAACTGTAATTTTTTTTTTTAAAGTCAGTTACCTACATCTGTATTTTTAATATATGTAGCATTTTGATAAGCCTTTTCAAATTAAATTTGAAAATTACAACCTAGATTAACTTGTTATAAATAAATGAAATATGCTGCTATGTCAAATATGACTAGGTGAGGAAATACAGCTTTTTTATTCATACTAAAGACATCTAACTTGGAACTTTTATTAAAGTCACAGTATCACATAGTGATTTAGAAATGTATACTGCTTGCATTTTCAGAAGCAAACAAATTCTTTTGATTCAAAACACATCTACAAAAATGTTTTTACATTAATCACCCTATATTTTAGCATAGCAAATACACTCACAGAAAATATTTTGGTTAGCATGAAAACATGGCCAAAGCTGAAACAGCGGAAAAAACTTCTTTGACCTTTAACTAAGAAACCAAAAAAGGGAAGATCTACAGCTTCTAACAAAAACCCTAAATCCCACATACTGGAGATTCTGGAGGCACCTTTTCAAAAACATTTGTTATCCAAAATCTGACAGGAGCTTTTGAAAATTCTACTAAGCACCTACTAAGGTAGCCAGCATTTTGCATTTAACTACAAAATTTAAATACTAGTGAAAGACTTTCCATACAAATGCAGCATAATTTAAAAAAAAACCAAACAAACAAACAAAAAAAAAACCACCAAGAAAAAATAGTAAAAGCTGCTGGTTCTCCAGTTTAAAATAAAAAATACCTAGAACTTTGACTTGTGTTCATTAATATTTATGTAGTTGCTTATATGGAAATAAACTCAGTTTAGTACAAAAGCTGTATTTGATAGCAAATGAACATATTTTATTTGTTGAACTTATCAGTAAAAACAAACTACTCTATAGGATTTTTTTCCCCTGAAGAGTGAAAATACAAAAGCAGATAAAAATCCAAGTGTACAACTTTATTAAACTACTGTTTTAAGACAGCACATTCTGCTGATGGAACAGTTTTTACTAAAGCATTCTCTGATGAAAGCCATTTATTTATATCTTGCTTAGTTAAAACTATTTGCCTTGATTCTTCCTGCCATAAAAGCGCAATACGCACTTAACCAAAAAAAACCCACAACAAACCACCAAACAAACTTGCTTGGACCAAATTTTTTTCTTTCCTTGATGCACAACGTTAAAAGCAGATTTATTTTTAATGTTCTCACACTTCCTCACTTATACTTTATATATAGCAAAGAGTTCTTCCATGTGAACAATGTAAAAGTCAAGGTACACAACAATCATCAAAGAGAAAAGGGAGTAATTTTGGACTGCCATGTAACAAGTCAGTTGCTTAGCAAGAAAAATGAATGGATTAGTATGTAGGTGAAAAAAGTTTTTTCTAACTTAGGATACCTCCACAATTTACTTATTTCTAAGTTAAGATACCTCTGCAAGTTGT
Organism: Burhinus oedicnemus; assembly: GCA_008921705.1. Lineage (NCBI taxonomy): Eukaryota > Metazoa > Chordata > Aves > Charadriiformes > Burhinidae > Burhinus > Burhinus oedicnemus. The sequence continues at coordinate 3,900,765 of VFFE01007703.1, forward strand.
AACGGTGTTTCTCCCTGTCAAAGATGAATGCACTAAGGATTTCTGCTTCAAAATTACCAATTTATAATCTTATGTAAAAGTCACTGTGGGAACTCTCACTTGCTTACATTTATGTTCATTTATCCTGAACCACGAAAACAGCTGTGGTATCAAAAAGTTACAGGCACAAATTCAAAAGATTTAAAAAAATCTAAATGAGCAATATTTTGAAAAATACTTGATTCTGACACTCTGCCTCAATAACTGAATGGGAAATATAGAAATAGACCAGAACACAGCCAACTCATTAAAATGGAAGAATAGCATATTTTAGAATATCCATCTTCTTTGCTTCTGTAATTTTTGTGCTTTTACAACATACTAAATATTTTTTCTCTTTACAGCTGCCATTTCATTAATCCACTCCAACAAAAGTATCCAAAAGTTATTTTACACAAACTTCTCTCACAGGTACCACCAAATATGAAAGAAATATTTTAATTTCTTTCAGCACATGCTTTTAGAAACACAAACACTTTACAGTCTTTTGGGTTTTTATCTTCAGTATTCAAGAGGCACTAAAAAGACCCTACTGGTTCCAGAATCCCTCCTTTATATACAGATGATACCAAAAGAAAAGCCATACACAATCTGTATGCATTTTTCAGAGCATTGCTAGAGTCAAACAACAAGCGCAAGTAGCAGCACATAACTGTTTTCTACCAAAACTTTTGGACAACGAAGACTGGCTGTATAAAATTCTTCCAGAATTACTTTCTTCCGAGTGCGTTTCAACAACAAAAGCAATAATAAAATATAACAACATGCACACAGAAGTTTTAGTGGTAAAGTTTACTAGCTGAACATTTAGTGCACTTTTAAAACTTTTTCACAAGCGTTGTGTCATCTTTTTACCAGGACCTGTAGTGACAGGACAGGGGCCAACAGTTTTAAACTGAAAGAGTGTAGATTTAGATTGAATATAAGGAAGAAACTTTTTACAGTAAAGATGGCGGGACATTGGAACAAGTTGCCCAGAGAAGATATGGATGTCCCATCAATTGCAAATGTTCAAGGTCATGTTGGATGGGGGTTTGAGCAACCTGATCGAGTGGAAGATGTCCCTGCCCATGGCAGGGGGGTTGGACTAGATGGACCTTAGTGGTCCCTTCCAACACAAACTATCCTATGATCTCACCTTCTTTTAATTTCTCCACAGACCTTTTAAGCTTTTTAAATAAGCACCTTGCTGCTTTCTCTCACAGCTCTGTTTAAAGTTGACAGGACTTTACAACATCCTCATTAACCTCTTCAAACACTTTCCTTCCATGCTGTTGCCAGAAAGCCAAAACATCAGCCAAATATAGTTAACGCAGTATGGCACTAACAACATACAGGCCAGTGTTTCATTTCCCTGTACCGTCTATCTTGGGCATGGATCTGTTGGTCCTTCTCTATTGATAACACAGCTTCTGTGCCAGACAGCTCAGTTTTTGCTGTGCGTTGCCCCACACAACAGAAATCTGGTCCACAACTTCAGACTGCAGTTGCTGTAAGATCTATCGCCTTTTAGTTTAAGCTGCCAAACTAAATCTTTAGTATACTTTAAGCACGTTTTGCACTATTAGACAACTCTGCATACACAACATTTATTAACTTTACTAGAACAGCTTCAGACAACTGCACTCTCTTAGCGAGAAAATTACAAAATTTCATCTCGAAGTTTGTGGCACACAGGATCTGCAGGCAAAGAGCTTCACCTACACACTACAGGATAAGGACCGACATCTGAGAACAGCTGAACACCTGAAACTTCGGGACAACAAGAAAATCTGAACTTGCAGATGAAGACGCAGCACTTGTAGCAGGGCACCCGCCCTTTATCACAGTAACCATGCCGAGCACTCAGCTATCCGCGGTTACCCCCTGCGCGCCCCTAGCACTCCCTTGAGCCGACAGGGACGGTAAGGAGAGCGGGGACGAGCTAGCCCTGAGCCCAGCCGGCACACCCGGCCTCGCCATCAGGCAGCCTTAGTTGTGGCCACCGGGCAGGGGCACACAGCCCCACCGGGACAGGCCCCCGCCGCCGAGCGGCTCTCGGCGGGAGGGCCGAGACTCTCGCCGTACAGAGCCCTGAGGGGGCCGCGGGAACAGCCCCCCCGCCGCCGGGCCGGGCCGGGCCCGGCCAGTCCCTCAGCGTCCCCCGCACCGCGGAGCGGACTCACCGCTCTCCTTGCCGGCCGCGGCGCTGCCCTGGCGGCGGTGCGGGCAGAGGAATTCGCGAGCCGCCTCCAAGTCCTGGAAGTGGCCGAAGGAAACCAGGGCGCACGACATGGTACCGCCACCGCCACCCAACCCGGAAACGGCCGCCGACTTCCCTCACGCCCGGCGCCGCGCGGTCCCGCCCAGGGCGCATGCGCGGCGCGACGCTTCTCTCCCCCCCCCCCCCCCCCCCTTCCGCGTGACCCTGGCAGCCCTTGGCGGTGGCCGGGGAGGGGGGTGGTGATGGCGGCGGGTCGTGGCGCAGCCCCTGAGGTGCCCGCGGGGCTCCGGCCTCCCCGGACCGGGGGAGCAGCGGGAATGCGGCGGAGCCGGCTGCAGCCGCGGGGCGGCAGGGCCGGGATCGCGCTCGTCCTCCTCCTTCTCCGCCGGGCAGCGACGTGGCTGCTCGCGGTCGTAAAACAGTGTCCCAGCGGAGAGGCGGCGGGGGCTGCCTCCCGGCTGCGGTTCCTGAGGAGAATCGCGGCCCGCGTGCCCGTGTTTTGCCCTGGGCCTTGAGTCTGCAGCTGGATGGGGCCGCTGGCAGGGCCGTGTCCCGGAGCAGCGCGGCTGGGGCACAAGCTGCCGTTCCCGCGGCCCTCGGGGCTAGCTCTGCTTGCGGGCCAGGCACCGGCACCAGTCAGCAGCCGTGAACGCCCGGTCTTGGCAAGCCCAGGAGGAAGAAGAGCCGCCAAGGCCTGTGTTGGCTTTTCAGGGCCAAATTATTATGCAGTGCGTGGCAGTAATTGGCATGTGAGAGTTGCGTTGATGACAATGACTGCGTACTTGGCAGGGAAGGCAAGACAGCTTCTCCGCCGGCCTGGATCTAAAGGAAGGTGCTCCGAGATGCTGATACAGTTTCATCATCCGGGCCTAATGATGAAACCAGCACGGCCCTGAACGCCTGTGTTACTTTGATGAATAGGGAACACCTTCAGTGGGTAGTGAGAACAGAGTTTTTTTCAATTTTAATTGCTCTTGCGAATAGAAGGCTTTTTGTGTTTAATGTGAGTCAATTTATATTCCTTCTCTGGACACTGAGGTGCCTTAGTGGAAGCAGTGATTGTGATGAGTGAGATTTGCTGTGGAGCGATGCGAGTATAGTGTTGAGCGCTGATCCACAGCCTCAAATATCTCCCCCCTAGGTCAAGGAGAAAAAAAGCATGTGTGAGAGGAACACCAGGGGATGTTTTCTTGGCCCCAAAGAAACAGAAATTGCCCTGTCCACAGGCCTTTACAATTTTCTTTAATGGATTCTACTTTACCAGGCTTTTTTTTTTCCCCTCTAAAACCCTGTTTGTTTTCACACAGATGTCTCTTATTTGGTAGATAACAATGCATGTGTGTCTTTAGTAGTTAAAAGTAGAAATGATTGAGTAAGTGGTCCAGGTCATTCCGAAAGTTTGGTTTGTGGTCTGGGTTTTTTGGGTGGTCTTTAAAGACCTTCTCAGACTGAACGCATTTTTACTTGGAGAAGTTTCATTCCAAACTGGAATCCATTTGGACTTTCCTGAAGGCACAGACTGTAACAAGCTGTAAACTCTAGAAAATCTGTCAGATTTTCAAAGAAACTGGCTTTAACTTATCCTGAGAACTTTTTAATGTCTTCAGCTGTTCTATTTTGTTGCAGTAATCAGGGCCCAATAGCATTTTTGCCCTTAGCAAGAGCAGGGACACTTTGTTTTTACGTTTAAAATCTGTGGCTCCTCAGGCAATACACAGGGTAGACGTGAATTTAAGCAGATTAATGATCCCGTGGCTATTCAATACAAGAGTTGTTGAATTCTGGTTTTCTGAACAGGCATAAAACTACATGCTGTGTGGTGGGAAGGAGGTGCTTCAAAAATAAGGTCACAGTGTGGGAAAGGTTTAAAGTAACTGGTATGGAGGAATGGCTAATGACTTTGAAGATGTCCTAATTAAACATGTAAAGCCTGTGGGGAAAAAATATTTAATGGCATTTTAGATGTGTAACATGCAAAGCCACTAATAATGTCAAGTGAATAAATAAAGAGTATGCAAGAGATTAACAACCTGGTTTGTCATTCTTTAGCGACGCTTTCATCACATTATGAAAGTTTCCTTATTTAGAGACCAGTGAACAGTGTAAGACGCTGTCGTATCCCTGCCTGGTTTGCTGTATAGGAAGGAGTCAAGTTACAAAACTGCCAAGGTACTAATTAGTACGTAAAATAAGGCAATGAATAATTCAGCAAATGAATTAATATTTCAAGGCCAGGTTGAGCCCTGATGAACTCATTTTATCACTTTGCCTACTGAATTACCTTTGTGTGTTTGTTATACCTTCTTCAATACTTACTAATATTTAAATATTCATTATAATTATATGGGAGACTATTAAAAAATGCTTTGAAAAACTTCAGAAATATTAATCAACATTCTTGAAGCTGTTCAGATAAATGCTTAATATCCAAAATTAATAACACATTTACAGTAACAACAATACTTTGCATTTACATAGGTCCTGTCATTTGGAGACCTTAATGCGGTTTACAAAAATGCATAATTACAGATGTTAGGGATTTTCACTTGGGGAAATGAAGGTAGTGAAAGATTAAGTGATTTGCCCAGGATCGATCTGCAGATCTGTGTAGTACTGCCAGTAAAAGTCTGCTTTCTTCATTGTCAGTGATGATCTCCACCTGTTGTTCATTCATGCTAGTTAGCATAAATGAATGCGATTATACTATCCTATGCAGAGTCCTGCATTTGGTTTTTGGTAAGTGAAAATGAAACCAGCATTTTAGTAATAGTTACAGCAGACACAGCTATACCATAACGTCAGCTTGGTACAACCTATCACCTTATCAAATACATGCGTAACTGGCTTCCAAATAATGCAGTCAGCACTCATGGGGAGCAAGCAAGAATTAATCAGCGTTCAGTAAAATGCAGACAACAGAGAGAATACAGAGAATCTCAGTCAAATGTTGGTGCATGTACCCAGCCTTTCACTGCTGTCTAATCACAGCTAAGCAGAGAACTGCATCCATAGATGCCTGAGTAAGTGGTGTCTGTCCCGCGTACACCAAATAGCTGCGATTCCCAAAGCTTCAGTATGACTTACAGTGGTTTGTCACCTCTGAACATCAATATGCATACTTATATCTTTATATAAATTTCTAAATCCAGATTCATATAAAGATATATAAAATGTAAAGATAAAAAGGTATAAAAATATAAAGATATAAAAAGAGCTGTGTGCCACAAAACGATCTGTCTGGGGATATCTGTAACAGACCTTTCTGTCTGTCCAGTGGACAAGGCATTGAATTTTTTGTTCCCAGCTGCCGCACGGGTACAAGGCAGAACTGGGGCAGGGCTAGAAGTATGAAGATTCATTACTGCTGATACAGACAGTTTATGACATTTAGTAAAGGTTCTATTTGAAGAACAGAGGATGGAAAGGTGCACTTGATATTTCTCTTTTCTTATAAATTACATTTCTTGCATATCAAAAAATACATGCTAAGCCTGAGTTTGTGGAGGGAAAACAACATACTGAAGAAATTACTTCTATTTTGTCCCTAGATTAGATGTTCTGACTCACAGCAAAGGCAGGATAGGAGTGAAGATAGGGAGGGCCAGACAGTACATCTCTTCTGATCATTCTGAGTTGGTTTAAGTCTGGATTTAAGCAATGTTTTTTCCTCTCTGCGTACTTAGGCAGGCCACTG
>VFFE01007703.1:3906720-3954142 GCA_008921705.1 Burhinus oedicnemus
TCTGAGAGAAATATCAGGGAGAGATATAAACATAGAGAAGAAAGGATGCCTAGTCTTCATGATCCTTAATGAGAGGAAACCTGAATGTCAGCAAAGCAAATTTACCGTCTCAGAGGATGAGTTCAGACTGCCATCTGGGGGATTTAGGACTGATAAATCTGGCTGAAGGGCTGAGAAATTTAGCCTGCATGGTGGATCTGGCTGGATACCTTCCAGTAGTCAAAGCATTCACTGCAAATATCTTATCCAGTGAACTTTTTACTGAGTTGTTCAGTCTGCAAACTCTTTGCAAACCTGGCCTGATTTCTGAGAACTCGCAGAATTGTTAGGATGAGTAATTTTTGATCTGCAGCCTGTTCTCAAACTTCCCTTCAATATATTTCTAATCTGTGACTGGTTACTTAATTTACATGGGATTTTTGTTCAGTTTTGGTTGGGGGGTTTTTTTACCCTTTGTTTTCTCTCAAAGAGGGAAGTAAAATATACCTAATAGTAAAGAGTGGTTAATAACAAAAAATCGTGCTATCATATGTCACCTGTCTGTGATCATCACCAGAAGACAAAAGGACCATCAGTCTCTACCCAGGCATTCATAAGAAGTTGGGGAAATGCTTCCCCAGAGTTTCTGTGGGGTTTGTGTAAAGGTTTTATGAACACCATTAGACAAACGCCATCTAACGTAACAGCTGGCTAGAGTGCTAATTGCCACCCACCAAGGCTTGTAATGAAATCATCACTGGAGTGCAAGCCGAGGGCGGGCCTGAGCTGTCAATCCACACTGGTGTGGCAGGAGCTGGGGGCGCAACACAGCTTGACATGGGCCAGCAGAGGCTCTTGTTACAGAGCCAGTCAAGCCACATTCATCCACATCGTGCTGGTTCCAGGTATCGCCGTAAGTCCCTGGAGCAAGAGAAAATTTCTTATTCCAAGTAGTGGATTCTTGTAGTCTTGTTCGGTTATTTTAGCTTATTGCCACGTATTTGTCTAGAGAAGCCCTCTAGGGCAGAGGAAGGCATTCCTGGATCATTTTGTGGGGATGGTGGGTTACTGCAAAAGTAGGGCAGTGGCATCTGCACTGTCTGTACGTGTTTCCGACGTTCCTAATTTCACATAGTCTGTCTTATCTTTACTCTTCATATATGTGTCCAGACAAGACTTTTGAGCCACAGGGCAGGTTTTGTTTCCAATGGCAATTGATTTATCACAGCTTAGGCAGGACATTTCATTTCTTTGCATCTGCTTTTGTCTTTCCTGAAGGGCAATAACAGTAGTAAGAAATTATCCTAGGTCTCTGCATGCAAATAATTCTTCTTTTATCACATTTGAGGCAGTTTTCTATGGTCTTGGTAAAAATGGGATTCCCTGTCTAATCAGCTTAAAAGGTGATTCTAGTTAAAGATCTCTAAGAGCTGAATCCAGTTATTTTATTCAGTAGCTTAGATGATGGCATGAGCTGAACAGTAAATGAAAATACGGGTGATTGCAGATTCCCCTCTACATAGGTGTAAGCAGGCTGAGACTGAGTAAAAAGCAGATCCTGAACAAATACATTTATCTAGTGTGTTTCTGAGGTTTTTCTGAAATAAATATATCTGGTCAGCAGTCATTAGACACGTTTTCCTGTACGTAGAGAGAAATCTCCACTTCATCTGTGCCAGAGTAAGCTTTACAGCCAGGCATTACGTTTGGTTTTCATGCACAGTTTAAGAACAGAAGAGCTCAGCGCTGAGTCTCAGCAGTGCTCTTTAGTGGTTTTTTGAGAACCACGAAATTTGTTGTTTGTAAGCCACGTGGCCCTTTCCAGCTGAGATCAGGATAGTGGTAGTATCTGCAAAGTTTCTGGAAGACTGGAGGCTGCGAACTACCATTCTTTCCTTAGCACATTCATTTTATTATTTTACACATTCAGAAGCATGAAAGAATACGTAAGAGAGGAGATTACAACTAAACTAAACTAAGGGAAGTATATCTTAGAGATGCACCCAGATACACAATGTTATCTGCAATTTCTCTTTCATGTTTCTGCGTTGATCTCTAAATTATTTCCTTTTTCCCTGCGGAGGAAGCACTCCATCAGAAGGAAACAAGTATCTGAATTTCTTTTATCACCCTCAGAATAATCTTTCTTCCTAACAATTATTCATGTAGCAAGGGGCTTATCCACATATGCAGACAAGGTTACAAATCTACAGTCAGCACCCAAAGAGACTGTCTAGGATATTTTAGAAAGGAAAAAGTTTTGCTAGTCCTCTTGACTCTTTAATCCATGGCAGTGGTTATTCATGGCCAGAGCAGAAACAAGATTGGCACGACGTATTATTTTAAGTAGTGTGGATGTGCTCGGTGTGACTGTGGCTGTGCTCGGTGTGACTGGACTTGCAAATTGGATTAAGGCTGTAGACATAACATTTCTGCTGAAGTGCTTTCTCTGTCATCTTCCCACCGAACCAAGGTAATGAATCACATCAAAATCAGAATGCCATTTATTAAGGTGTACCAAAAGATCTGTGAACGTGTTTTCTCAAATGCTAAGCAAATAGTAATTTGTCTTTTAAATCCCCTATTAAGAGCATCAGTAGATAACCAATCTGTTTATATAATCACGGAGAATTAATGTCTGTTAAGATATGACCAATTTACATCCTGTTGTCATTTGTTCAATTCAGCAGGATTTTGCTAACTTTTCTTATTTCTATATGTAACTCCAGAGAAGTCGAGAGACCAAAGTCAGTCTTTTGTTTTTAGAAGACGTAAGGAAAGGGAACACCCATAAATGCCTCTGAGATGATGTACTGCAGGCACAACGCAAGCAGCTGTGTATTGCTGAGCTGGATGACACGGTTAGGAGTCCAGGTCTCGGCTATAACTATGAAAATTGCATGATTTGTGCCTCCTGAGAGAAATAAACAACCTCTAGATAGAGAAGGGAGATGGACCAGCTGCTAGCTTTAAGCTCTATGTAATTTATTTAACTTCATAGTGCCATGGCTCGTTAGATTGGCCAGTGTCACAGGCATCGAGTGTGCCAGTGGGCTAACAGTTAATCCCATTAGCATTAGCTGCTTAGTTTCTAAAACTGGAACTGAAATACTGGATGACAGTCTTATTCCGCTTCATTATTTTAGCTAGACTTCTCCTTCAGATTCGGAGACCTATGCAGCATGAAAAATAAATACTCAAAAGAAATCAGGTTGGCAGGGAAAGAGTTTCTCTTCGGCTTTTCAAACTGTCTGCACAGAACAGCGTGTGTTTATTGTGCAGAAAGAGAGCACGATTACAAGTACTTACATAAATGGCTTTCTAAATTGGCGTTTTAAACAAACATTTCAAGATGATCCTGTCTGGATATACCTACTATACTAATTTCAAATCACTGAAAAAATGCTAACCCCCTTTTTATGCAACTGTACTTGTTGTGTAGGTTTCAGGAAGAAAATTTTATTTCCTGCATTTTTATTTATGCTGTTATCCTTTCAAGTGTCTATCAGAGCATTACATTCATGAAGTGGAAGCAAACCAAGTAGCTAACACAGTCACCTCTTCCCAGTCTCATCTCAGAAATGGCAGTAATTCTTTTTATACATCAGCCATGTGGTTCTAGGGAGAAGACATCCAGATTTCTGTAGCATGGACATCAATACCCTAGCCTTTACTTTTTTTTTCACAAGCTCAGGAAGAGAACATGCCTTTGAAATTTGGTTTGGGAGGGTTTTTTTGGTAAATGCAACTGCAGCCGTGATTCAGTCAGTAGCAGTCAGGCTTCATGTGTGCAGGAGGCAGAGCTACTGAGGGGGGGATAAAAAAAAAAATCAACCTGAAAGACTCTTTCTTCCCTAGAAGGTGTTGTTTTGGCTTGGTTTTAAAGTGTGACGGTGTTGGAGGAAAGACTCCAAGCTACACATACGCTGGTAGTCCCTTTGCATTTCTGATGGCTGATGAAAGTCAAAGGAGCGCCGGGTGCTCGGCACAAGCAGCGTGGCGTTTGTCTGCTGAAGCTGTGGCGAAACAGAAGCAGCGCACACTTGAGAGAAATATAGAGAAGTGAGGGGAGACAGGAGAGAGTGCAGCTCAGAGCAGGATCTGGTCCTGTGTTTTCTAGTTTACTATGGGAAAACAATACGTGATTGCTGTGTATTGCTGTTAGAGGGCAGCAGATATCCTAACTAAGGTCTCCGGACGCTGTGACCTAGTTCTGCCAGGGCCTTGTGGCATCTGCAATGGCAGAGAAATGGTGCCCAGCCCTCATTTCAACCTCTGGGTCTAGTCACCTATGAGTTTTCTAAGTTTTCATTTTTCAGGTTAATATTTTCCATGCTCTATCTTTCTTAGCTTAGGCTTTCTTGAGAATTTGAACAGTTTTACAACCATCTTCAGGATGGCAATTAATCTAAAGTCTATAATTCTGCTAATGCCGAAAGTATTCCTACCAAGCATTTCTTCAAAAGTACCTAATGTTTCTAACATTCGGGAGTGGAATTTTAGAAAAGTGTAATGCTGGCCCTTAGAGCTTTTTAAAATTTTATAAACATACCAAATTCTATTGTAATATTCTGATGAAACCATTTATACCTGGTGAATATCTGCTTTTTAAGCTTGCATGTATTTCATCAGTACTGTGCTTTCACTCTCTTTGTCAGGATACTTGCGTGTCCTTCTCCTCCTTCAGCTCTTGTCATGCATCTGTGATCTCAGGAGTGGGGGAAAAGCAAATAAAGAAACAAAAAAACTGGCCTAGGATTCTGGAAGTTTTTTAAGTTTCAACTCTTTCAATGATGGTAATTTAACAATTAGTTAAAGTGTTAAGCAAACCTGCGTATCCTGACCTAGGAGACCATTCTGTGGCAGCTGAGTTAAGTCCCGCAGATTCAATTCCCCTGTATAGAAACTACATCTTTAATTTAGTTTTTGTCCATTTAACTACACCACTTTCCAAAGGAAGTTGTCTGTATGCCTAGCTCTGATACCTATAACTAGTAGTCTAAAAAAGGCATTTAATTGGCTCCTCTGGATTTTTTATTTAAATAGCAGAAAGTTCAGACCTGAGCCTTCAAAATACTTTCTTTCTGGAAAAGTGTAGGATCTCCCTCTAAAGGTGGCACACAGATAAAAGGTAACAGCTTATTACTTTACTGACTGCTTGAACTCAACAGCCTAAGAAATCTAATAATTGAATCCAGGAGTCACTGTTGTCGTTCCACCTCAGCGTCACAGAGTTAAACGTGTGAAAGTTCAGTTTTCTTTCAAAAATTGCCCAGGCAACAGCATCAAAATCAAGCTGGTTTTGCTTGTTATTACTTTACATAAATAATCAAACACCAGATATCTGGAAATGCCACAACTAAGATCACAGCCAAGACTTGTAGGCACACTTCTCCCCATAGCTCATGACTCATCCTCTGCCAACAAACTTTCACGTGTGAGGTAGGAAGGATCCTACAGAAACCAGCTCACCCTAAACATGTTCCTGCCGTGTTCCCTGTCTGTCCTGTGCATCTGAGAGAACAAGTGTCTCCTGGAGAAAGCAGAATACCCTTAATATTAGCTGTATTGCAACACACACACACGTAAAAGGAGAAGAATTGAAGCTGCACGCACAGCCTTAATTCTGGCATTTCTGATTCCAGGTGCATGACTTTTAAAGTGCTTGAGTTATGTCTTCTATTAAAAAAAGGACATCCCTTTACTTTGTTGACCCAGGATTGACCCAAGACCTCACAGGTCCTGGTTCCATTTAAATAAAATTCAAGGGATTTGTTATTGCACCATATATTCCTAGTGGTAAACACTCAACATAAACTAGCAGAAAAGTCAAAGTGTAACTTGCTATTTTAATACATTAATACAGTTTTTTCTTCCAGACAATGAAAATAAAAGCCCTTTTAACAGTACAGATACTTAAATGTTTAGGTCCCATTAAAATTTCTAAAGGCATGTGCATAAATAAATCTAATCAAGTTCACTGCTGAAATAAAATCGCTTGCTTCAGTGCAGTTTCTTCAGGAAGTCCAGTTTCAGCTAGAGAGGAACATTTCCCATTGGAAGCGCTTTAGCTACCACCCATTACTCATTGCTGGATTTATTTAAATAAATAAAGTAATACCTCTTGTGGGATGTGGGGCATCTCATTAATTAAGAAGTTAAACGAAAGGAATACTGTCAGACAACTTTTCATTGTTTATGTTGAGAAAAAAAAAATTCAGCAATGAGCTGATAGAAAACTTTGCTTTATGCAGGCCACATTTTAATTTGGAGAAAGCAGATGCAAATCCTTTAAATCAGAAGTGAGCAGTAGCATTGATTAAGCAAAATACATGAGTGAGGCGAAGGAGTGAACCATTTTAGTACACAGTGGGTATTTGCTAGATTTCATGTGGGCACTTGCAGCTCCTGTCCCTGGGGCCCAGCTGTAGCACCCCAGCCCATCTTGCTGTGCCCGCTGGTTCTTCCTACTCAGGGTCCTTCCCAGGAAGCTATGGAGGACAGTGTTTCTGCTGATCTACGCAACCAAGCCAGTATAAAAGAAGGAAGATAAGGAAATGAATGTCTGCATTTAGCCCTATGAGTTCAGAATCTCACTGCATCAGGCTTTGGGGGTATTTTTGTTTATGCAAACTTACGATGGAAACTCTGCCTAGAAGTTCAACTTCATCGTTATATCTTAAATAGGAACATGCATGTTCAGGAGTCATTTCTTCTTTCTCCTCCTTCATCGTGAGTCTATTTTGAATATAGGTATTGTTTCTTCCTGTGATTTTGCACTTCAGGGATTGCTATTGCTTTGGAAGAATTATTCAGAAGGTTTATACTATACAAATCATTAGCAATCTGCACAAAAAAGAGACCTTCAACAGTTGCTTAATTTCAGACTGCTTCTCTTGGAAGTCCTGACTAAACATATCAGCCTGATTAAAGCTACTGAATATCAATGTTTCCTCATAAATACAGAAAATGAAGAAAGTCAGAGGTTTGCACATGCAATGTCCACTGGCACCTCCGATATTTAATAAATCGCTGTCACAAAGGATGTTAGTGAAGAAAAGCATAGCCTGCAGAGAGGACTGTGCTGTGAGAAATTTTTCATCTGGACAGTAACTGGGGGGCTTTTTTACAGGCTCAGCCTAAATAAAAGTTAGGTTTAGGATTGAGAGAGAGCCTAAAGAGCCGCAGCTGCAGTGGGGCTACAAAGGGGGACCCAAAGGGAAGCATGGGCTGTGGAGACCTGGGTTGTAAGAACCTTTTTCCTGGGTAATGGCTGGTTGCCCGTGTGGAAGGATAATCCTCAGATTATAGTTATTTTTAGGGTTAGGATTCAGGTTTGGGTTGAGTGAAAGCCTAGAGCTGCAGCTGGAGCAGGACTGCGAAGGGGCTGCTGAAGGAAAGCGTGGGCTAAGAAGAGAGCAGGCTGTGAGTTTGTCTAATGGTAAAGATGGTACAGGGTGGACGTCAGCCAGTCCAGTGAAAACTGTCTGCTCTCCTGGTGAATGAAGATAATGCTCAGGCTCAGCAAAATATAACCTACTGTTGTCTTCTTTCCCTTTCTGACATTCATTTCTGCATAGTTAATAAGAGCAGCCTATTTAGACAAAACATTATATTGTTAAATATGCCAACATCCGGAAGACCCAGACTCCTGTACCAGTTTTATTCTAACTGGTTAAAGGAATTATTCATTACTTCATTAAATGTCTTACTTTTCTCCTAAGCATTTCTCCTGTTCTGTGGTAATTTAAGAACTCATTCCTTTTTCCCAATTTCATATTTTTCAAGTCTTTTTCTTTCCTAACCCACTTTTTTTTTTTCTAGTGCACATGTATTGCACCAAGGTCAGTGACAGCAACAACTGAACTGTATTTTTGATATGCATTTAGTTTTATTAAAGAAATTAGTTCGTGACTGCAGAAACAGCCATTAGTAGCAGGAGTAATTTGTTTCAGATGAAAGCAGATTAGAAAATGTCAATGTGCTAACTTTCTTTTTTTTTTGTTAACTGAAAGAACAGGGTAGCTCTAGAGAAGAAAAGGTTTCTTTGTACCAATTTCTCAGTGTAGAGTCTGAGGCTGCCCAGGAATAATTCTCTATCTGGTTCACTGAGACCAGCCTGCAGGTGGGGAATTAACAATGATGCATTCTCAAATAAAAACTTCAACCCGCAATCTGGATACAAATACCCTTGGATTCTCATACTGTATAGAGCTGCTGTTCTCGTGTTGTGCTGCCCAAGAGGGTCGTTGAGGTCTGTGTGGAGTGGACAGCTGTGCTCTGTACTCCTGTCTTTGGTAAGCTGTCCTTCAGGAGAGGAGACATCTCCACTTGCTGCAGAAGAGGGACTTCTCTGGGAGGATGTTAAAGGAACATTGAGGTGAAAGGCGCTGTCTTGATCCCTCGTATCTGCAGTTGCATTCCTGGGCCTCAGCTGCCCTGACACAAGATGCAGGGCAAGAACTGGATCCTGGTATCTTTATTTTTCCTCTAGACTTGCTCTACACCTCCCACTTGCTGCCTTGCGTTCGAAAGCGGGGGGGGGGATAGATGGCAATAAGAATTGTGTTCCGCTATTTTATTTAAGTCATAATCATTTCTAATCTAAATGTGCAGGAACTGTATTACACAGCCTAATCAGTCACATATATTGTACTGCATTTTCAGTTTAGTGAAAAGTAAAAGCCATCTAGAAGGCAGAAATGCTGGTACTTACCTCCTGTATAAATAAAGAAAAGCCTTAAATCTGAATAGAGCAGATAGCAACAACTTTAATACTTTTTAGCCACTGGACATCTCAACAGAAGACTTTGGAGATGTGTGTAGGTGCCTGTGGGCATTTGTAGAATCACAGAATCATTTAGGTTGGAAAAGACCAGTCCAATCATCCAGTCCAACCATTAACCCTACTCTACCAGGTCTGCCACTAAACCATGTCTCTAAGCACCACACCTACACGACTTTTGAACACATCTAGGGATGGTGACTCAACCACCTCCCTGGGCAGCCTGTTCCAATGTTTGATAACTCTTTCAGTGAAAAATTTTTTCCTAATGTCCAGCCTAAACCTCCCCTGGTGCAACTTGAACCCGTTTCCTCTTGTCCTATCGCTAGTTCCTTGCAACAGACCTTAAGGAAACAGTATCATACAAAACAAGAACAGCATGGGTTGTTCATTTTCAGAATGATATGAACAGAATGAGAATATTGAATAAAGAAAAATAAATATTAAATAAAAAAGAAATAAACATCCATTACCTTGTGACCAGGTAATGGAGCTTTCTCTGTTGGACCCCTTTCTGACCTGCCACATGGCTGCTGCTGGCAAAGCACTCTACGAGGTGTTTTTGGCTTGGTTGTGCATCAGAGAAAGTGGAGAATGAAAGCCTGGAACATGCAACTGCTCTTGGGGTACGTGGGAGCACATTGGATCAGGAGCAGGAGTGGGTCCTGGCCTGAGGGCAAGGCTGCTCTCTTCTGAGGTGTCCACCTACACCTCTAGCTACAAAATTTGCTCAAGTAATTTCCGGAAATGGCTGCAGCAAGGATAAAAGAGCAGTCCATCATGACTTTTAGAAGATATTCTTATTGTTTAGATACTCTGACCTAGCTGAATGTAGAAATATAATTTGAGCAGACAGCCAAAATACCCGCTAATAAACTTTAACTTCCTCCAATGCCACCCTAGGAGCAGGCTCTAGCTGGAAATAATTAATTATAGGAGAACTCTAAAACTTTACTCTTTCATTTTTTAACTACTTTGTCCTAGTTGACCACAGTTCGCAGCTAGGGGAATGAACCTGTCTGCACTTTGTTGCTGACACTGGCCTGTCACGGAGAGCTTTCTATGGCTGCGTTTCTGCAGATGGGAGGAATGTGACTTAAATGTCAAGTCATTATACCAGATTAAAATGAGAGACGCTGAGTTTTGCAGACCACCAGCAGAATAAAAGCCTACAGCGTACAAACGTAAACCAGTAGATGAAGCACGTTGCCTCAACCCAGGGAGCACAGGCTGAACTTCAGCAAGCAAAGGCTGAAAAGCACTTTTCATCTGAATTAGAAAAGGAACAGAGCCAGCAGTACTCTTTTGCCTCTGTACAAGGCTGCTCCAGGTATTACCCTATAATCCCCCAGAAATCAAGGACGATTTTACTTATGATCTTCATAGGTGGCAGGCTGAGCCTTTATTTTTGCTGGGGGAAGATTAAAAGATTCAAGACAGGTGTACTAAGATCACACAGCTGCACTTATTCCCCTTTCCTGGGAGACAGGAGCTTTGCCCCCCCCACACCCTCTTTTAGCTCCTGCAGAGGAGATTTCCTTTCTGTGTGTCTTTTGATGGCTGACCAAAAGAGGGAAAAAGAAACCCAGTGCAAACAGACTAACTTAGTGAAACCAGGGCTATCCTGGCCAAGCAGGGAAGCAAACCTGCACTACTACTCCAGCCGAGTTCAGTGTCTTCCTTTGGAGTCCAGTATATCCGTCTTTTGAATTGACTGCAATAATCTTATGATTTGTTGGGGTTTTTTAATTGATCTAAATGGTGTAGCAATATCCTGCATGTTCTCCCCACACTCATGTTGCCAATATCCCAGCTACCTGCAAAGACTGCAAAACTATCAGTTTTCTAGAGCTCCCAATGCCTCCCGTGCCTTTTAACAGCCAACCTGTTGCCTACAGGCACTCCAACCCCAAGGAAATCTGGAATACGACTATGCAAGCCTCTTGCCTTTGGAGGTCTGTTTTACTGTTTCTCTTTCTGCCATATAGAAGAAAATCCCTGCTTAAACAGCTCCCAAATGCACCAGCATGAATTTAAAAAACAAAAAACAAAAAACAAAAAGCCTGGCATATAGGTACATTTCTCGTCATGGTGCAGACACCTCAGCACAGTTACACTAACTCCTTTACACTGTCCTGGTTCCAGATCAGGTCACTGTGCAGAGGGAGCCTGGACAGCTGGCTCAGCGTCGTCCTGGGCTTGGAAACATGTCTCTACTTTATGCTAAAAAATAATTTTCAGTCTACCTGCACTTGTTTTAAACTACAAAGCCCACCTCTCCCAAAGAGGATACAGCCCTTGTCCTCCTTCCTTCTTACCACCTCTGTGACTGCGCTGCCCTCCTCTTCTCAACAGGAGGCAAGTCTCGACTGTTAATCTTTTGTTACCAAAACCACATCCCCATCACTCCCAAAAGCACAGCCCACCCCTTCCAAAGAAGATACCCTTCTTGACTGTAATATTCCCCACTCCCAGTTTCAAGCCCCAACCTTTCTCTCAGGTGGTGTAATTTAGGTTGAATACCAAAACCCACCAGCCTTATTTGATTTCTTTTTAGTTTAGGTAAGATCTTCTTTGAACTTTGAATCTCTATTATACAAAGTAAATTACTAGGCCAGGCATTACAATAAAGTACTCTCCTACATCACGAAAGGCAGGTTTTATTTCATTTTCACTACAAAGCTGACAGTTGTGTTGCCTTCCCTCTTCTTTAATTAAGTCCGGAGTATTTCTGAACTTCATTTAATTATATTATAACTGCACTACAAGAAGTGATCTTATTTGATAATTTACAGTGCTCTCTCTTTAAATAAACTTTGATATCTCTTGAAATTCTCTCCTGAAATAAAATTAAACAGTGACACTTCTATCCAAACCTACTCCATGCAGAGGAAAGTTCGTTGCCTGCTTAATAGATGTTATAGCTTAGAAACAGATTTTTTCCACTAACCTTACGCTTTCTCTCAGATTTCTGAAAGTTCAGACTCACAGTGGTACGGTAAGCTGCTGGGGAAACACTTCAGCTCCCCCTGGCCTTCCTCAGCCCAGGCAGGAGGGGCTGAAGCAGCCAGCTGTGTCTCAACTCTTCGCTTTTGGAAAAGCACCCGCGTTAGCTCTCCGCTCCAGTCCCATTGCACTGCCCAGGCAACCCCAGCTCTGCCCTCCGTGCTGCACCTACCAGTCCCTTACAAGAGTCCTGCTTCCATGAACTCGCACCAAACCACCGTTGTCCTCTCCAGTATTGCACCTCACAATAAATGCTGCAGTCCCCCTACAGTAACGCTCCACCAGCAACAAATTCCTGCATGAAAACTCCCACAAAAACACTCCACCATCAGCAAACTCCTACAAGAAAAATGCCACAACGGCATTATCCCATCAACAAATTTCCACCTGAAAATTTCCACAGGAATGCTCCACCATCAGCAAGGTCCTACATGAAAACATTTATGTTAGCACTAAGATTCCACAAGATACTATCAAGAAACAGACACACCTTCCCCAGTGGTGGGGAGGTGGGTCATACTGGGAGGAAGCCAGTGGGCACTACTGGACTGCCTCCAGCTGCCCCTTGGCACAGGGCTGGAGAGGTCGTTCCCGGCGAAAGCATGGGCACCGAGCTTGTGGGCAGCTGCTGGTGGGGACAGAGGGCTGCAGAGCGCTGGGTGACGCACAGCTTGGCTGCAGGGCTGTCACCCTTGCCTGGCTACCAGCCCGAGCCCTCCCTCAGCCCAGGAGTCAGTGCTGGTCTGCTGGTGCAGAGAGAGGTCTGCAGAGCTCAGGTGGCTACATGGCTTACCCATGGGCAGGAGGGGACCATGTGCCTGGGACACATGGAGCCTCGGAGCACTTGATGAGCCAAGGGGCTTCAGAGGTTGCAGGGAGACCAATGCTGTAGCACCCCGAGTACAGGGGTGCCACGCTGCTCAGACTGCCAGGAGGTGGTGAAGGGTCCTCTCCTGCTCACAGCAGGGCAGGGGGTACAGAGGGCTCAAGTCCCCTCACTGGTGAGGAGAAAGCAACTCTCACCCTCATTACATCACCTCAAGGAGCCACCGGGCAGACTAGGGGCATGGAAATTGGAAGAACAGTGTTTTAAAACAGATTTTTTTAAAAAAACAGGCAATAGAAATGAAACTGGCAGCAGCCTCCCACGGCCAGCCCTCTCAGCCACGCTGATGCCGCGCCGAGTGAAGGCAGGAGCTGCCCCATCCCTCTGGGGGACATCCTGCAGAAGAGTGGGCATGCCACGCACCCCGGTTACTGGTGTTGAAAATGATTTAAGGCAGAGAGGGCAGTGACAGTATAATGTCTCGAGTGCACTGCCAGTGCTTATACTGACGTTCTGCTCACCCAGTGGATTAATAGAGGGGTTTGGATTCAATCTCAGCTGTTAATCCTTTCAATGTCACAGGAATCAAACATATCAATTTTCAATTCAGGTTGGTC
Organism: Burhinus oedicnemus; assembly: GCA_008921705.1. Taxonomy (NCBI): domain Eukaryota; kingdom Metazoa; phylum Chordata; class Aves; order Charadriiformes; family Burhinidae; genus Burhinus; species Burhinus oedicnemus. Next base: position 3,919,934 of record VFFE01007703.1, read on the forward strand.
GTAAGGTTATGTGGCCCTGCTCCTTCTCAAATTATACATAATTCCCTCTTTCTAAAGTATCCTGGGACAAGCGTTGCTCCTAGGAAGAGCTGAGAGACATCGCTGCCCCGCCGAAATGGTGTATTTCTGTTCTCAAAGAAAACGTCCTCTTCCCTTAGCACACAATTGCGGGCTTGGGTAGGTAACGGATGTGAAGCTGCGTTACAGAAATCTGTTGTCAAAGCCAACGACATGTCTTTATTTTAATTTAAAAAGGCAAACGTAGCTGCTGAATAACACTTTATACCAAAAAAAAATATTTTCAGTAATTCTGCATTAAAAACTAACAGTCTTCATTCATCAGATTTCCAGATAGGCAACGGTGAGGGAAAGTCCCTCTTTAAAAACATATTCAAAGCATTCAGAGGCATTTCTTTCAATGGTTGACTACTGAATATCACATCTTTTTCTAACATTTTTTCAAATAAAACAAATCTTTTTTCTTAACTTAGGTTTTCTGTCATTATTATATATTAATTTATAGCTTTAGCATTTTTTAATGAATATGAATTAATTTAGTTATCCTGTATAAGTTAGTAAGGCCACAGTCTCCTCTCCTAGCCCAAAGCGGATAATTTCTTTTACCTATGCTGAATTTTGATAATTCTTCCTTATTTTTTCATGCACATCAAGGCACTCCATTGCTGTAATTCACGTTACTTTATTCCTGACAGATTGAATTCCATTTGACAAAAACCAAAACTAAACGACCCACCCAACACCTTACATATTAAGTCAATTTATTGATGTGCATCAAATCTGACATATTACCAATGATTCACTAAGCTGCAGTTAGAAGGCCAAATCTGCTATTTATTCTGTAATCCCGTCAGCTAGAGATCAGACATCTGTTTGTAAAGCAATTTTTTATAAAATCATGGGGAAGCCTTCCTGGCACCCATCTGGTTAATATATATTCCCAACTATATTTCAATTTTTCTGTAAAATAATCTTATCCACCAGCTTTGCAACTTAAAATATCCTGCAGTGGCCACTGACTACAAATCATGTGTCCGTGTGTGTCTTATTTCAGAGCTCTATTTCACCTGATTTATTGTGAAAGGCTCAGAAGGAGTTACAGTAGCTGTAGTTTTGCAACAAACTGCAGCTTTGTCTCACTTAAATAGCGAGTAAGCTGAGAGCTGAACTAAATATCGAGTGCATCTGAGATTCAATACCTATTAATTTTGTTTTGTGCAAAGAATATCTGTGTACCTTTGGTCAACAATTGGTTTTCTCCCAACATTTTTTTTTTTAAAAAGCAGTTGCTGGACCAGACCGCAGGTGCGGACACGGCTGAGGTGCACCTCGAGAACCTCTGTTCGCTCCCTGCTTGAAAGGGCCGTTGTTACAAACCGAAACATTACCCTAAATCTAAATTATCAGCCCTTCAGGGGTCTTTCTAGACATCTATCCAGCGTCTACCAGTGCCGTGACTGGAGCGTGAGCAAGTCACAATGAGTTCATAAGCAGGTTCCCTGATTTCTGTGTCTCCAGGTTCTGGTACAGCATCCTCCGTGGCCCTGAATGCAGTCTCACAGCGCAGAAATTTCCTCTCTGAAGTGCTGACTAAAAGGCCCCATTTTAATGCCCTCTGAAATCCCGATCCTGATTTCCGGGGACGGGCACAGCAGGGAGTGCAACGACTGGCTGCAAGGCTGCCACCGGCTACAAGGACGCTCCCTGCTGTCAGAGGCGAGCCCGTATTTGTTATAAGAAGGACACGATCTCCATCATTTTAATTCAGGGGATGATCATGACTTTCTGATTAACTAATAGTTACAGAATTGAAGAACGTACTACATGCTTTTGCCTTTTTTTTTTTTCATTTGTTTTTCGCCACTTAAGGGCTCGTAAAATTGTTTTGGATGAGCTTCAAAATTTCAAGTGAAGGCTTTAAAAAAATATGTGGATACTTATACACGTGTGCGTTATGTGTGAGCAACATTTGCAACATCGCTATGAACACTGCTAAGAAACGTAGCCAGATCCTCAGGAGGTGCGATGTCTGTGGAGCTGTACTAGTGCGCATTAGCTGGGAGTGGAGGCCAAAGAATTCGGTGACCTCCGAAATGAATCTGGTAACAATAATACAACTTCTGCTGCAACAAACCATATTAAAAATCAACAAACAACCCCCCTGCCAGGTGCTCTTTAAAGTTGGAATGTTTTATCAATCTCAGCAGAGGCCAAAGGCTGAGTGAACTAAAATCTTATTCATAAATACGATCTTTTAAAGTCCAGGCTGAGAAGCACTGGGATAGAAGAGACGGAGAAACTTCAGCTTTCAAGCAATGACAGGGTGAGCTTCCAGAGTTTCCTCTGAATTGGGTAAAATCTTCACATCTGTGAACCAAGCACCTCACAGTGGAATTTAATTCACACATGGATGTGGAGAAAATGAGGCAATTCAGCTGGGTGGTTTTGTTGTTCGAACAAAGTAAGACAAAGAAGCATTAATCCAGAATACTCAAAACTTCCCATAAATGCCTCTTTCCATTCTTTGGCCCAGTTTAACTCTGAGCTGAATCTGTGAAGCTTTATGGGAGTATTTTATAAACTTAGCTGAGAGCATGATGTAGTTTTATATACATATCTATGCAGGACATCTTGCATAGCACTCTACAAACAATGACTTAGATACTGGTAATGCATCAGCTATGTAAGCAAATGTGGCAGCCGCTCTGTTTCGGTAATAGCTGGCACAAAGTCGATCCCATCTCATGGAGAAAGGAATGTTGGCCAGGCCACCAGAAGGAGAATTATTCCCCGGCCTATTTCTAAAGGAATGATGGATTCCCAGCCTCCTCCAGGATGCTGGCCGCGCAAGGGAGAGCAGGACCTGGACCCCAGCCCGGTCAGGAAGCCTGCAACGCAGGCACTGCGAGGTGTCACAGCCCGTACAGGCATTCTCGCCTTGTGCCCCGTCGTGCATTGGGAATAGGCAGTGTCACCTCCTCTAGTTCCTGCCTAATAGCATTTTATAAACACTCCTTAGTTTTAGCTTTTAAGTACTTTTCAAGTAATAATGGCGAGTGTTGAAATGTTTATGTTCCCATCTGAACTTGAGGAGCACATCTTATCTTTATTGATACCACTAGTCCTAAACTCTTTCTTTTTTGCCGATTTGTAGCTGCACTCCTGCTTTATAACAAGAAATCTCTGATCAGCTCTCTTAGGGGAGAAAAACACAAGAGCTACAGAGTTACCACAGTAGAAAGACCAACTGGTTGAATTAATGATAATGCCACAAGATGGTGCTGGACATTTCATTGACACAGGTCCTTGAAACTTTTCAGTTTGTTGCTTAAGAATTATTAGCTTTGTATTTTCTCTGACTAAACATCTCCCCAGTTGAAGTTTGCTCTGAATCTGTGCTGGCTCGCTGCACGGGGATAGCCAAACGGGCTGGCATTTCACCCAGACTGGGTAATGGGTTTGCTGTTTTACACTGTTCTTAAAACATCATTGGTGCTGCTTTACAGTTGTGCATCTCAAGATGATTTCGAGGCAGGTCAGCAAAGCTTTGATCCTACTATGGAAAAGCCTCCCAGACTAATACTGCTATCCAAGACCCCTTGTTGATCACGGTAACCTGGGTTAGTGACCTGACAGCGCAATTCAATTTTCACGGCAATTACGATGCTTTTTTGATTTGAAAGAGGAAAAAAAACATACAAGCAGGAGCTGTATAATTTCATTCAATTCAATAAAAACTCTAGAAAAAAAGACATTTTAGAAAACAGATTACCTGCCTGTTATGGGTTATAATGCACTCTTGAACACAGAGATCTGATCGTTACATTTTTTCAACTAATGTCTCTCTAAAATGAAATTTTCAGTATTGTGAGGTTTAATGAACCATTTCTGACATTTCCAGTCCATGATAATGCTGTTAACATTTCCTAAACAAATATTTAGGAAAAAAAATAGAGAGAGCATTAAAACTTTTAGGTCAGATTCTCAGTGAGATGAATGGACCTACAAAGATTATATAGCCACTGCAGATTAGGCCTTTAAGTAGAAAAAGCATTTGATTCATGCTTGTATGAACCTGATGGAATTTGGATTTGGATCCTGAAAAAAATGCCCTGTATTTTATGATGGGCAGCATCCAAAGCTGGAATCCGAATGTCCTTAAGTCTGGAAGTGTTTACGTTCCCATCTGAGCTCGAGGAGCACATCCTATCTTTAATTTGTGGTACCTCTGTGCTCCACAGGATTTGGAGTCCCCTTTCCCACAGACAATAGTTCCTACAGTCTCTCTTTTTCCAGCTGCTCTGCTGATTTTATAACCAGTCAACCCGGAGCAACACGGCAGACACAGACTTCTAACACACAGCATCAGCTGCATCTCTCCACTTGTTTATTTTCCTTGCTGATAGAGATGAGTGGTTTCACTGGCAACAAGAGTAGCGCGTCCGGCTCCCCTTTGACTTCCAGTTTGGACGATGGTAGCCATCTCTCATCCTACTTCATTTTCACACCACTTCACTGTAATAGTCTTTTCTCCAGAGTGCATGCCATCCACTTGGGCTTACGACGAAAGCGGAAAGGGTGTGACTTTTGTTTATAGTCGGCATTGCTCCCAGGCCTGTGCTAGCCATGTTGTTAGAGAGGAAAAGTTAAAATCCACTTGTCAGTATTCACTGAAAATATTGACCATGTTTTCTACACATAAAATTAGAATGGTTTGTATTTATGAATAAAATTGCATATGGTGACCTCACAGTGTTTTATTAAGATAAGAATACATTGTTTTCTCAGATTGAAAGACAGAAATTAGGACACAGAAAGTTCAAGAGAATTTTAGAAAAATGAACAGAGTCCAATGTCACATCTAAATTCCTGACTTTCTGATTGTCTGTCCATTCCATTCACAATTGCCCACACTACATTGTATCAAATGAGAATTACTTCGCATTTAGCACTCCATTTTAAACAATGCAATCAACTGAAAAATCAGCAGCTTACAAAGGAGTAATTCTAGGCCTATTTTTAAGAGCAACCATCCAAATATTTTGCCATAGCTTCTTATTATTGATTTATGACTACTTGGTCATTTTGCAGTAATTAATGTGACATTTTTGTTTGAAAAAATCTATTATGTAAATGCAGTATCAGATACACTTATTGCAACAACAGATACTGGCAAGAATACAGTTGATCTTAAAATGGCATTATGGTAAGAATACAATTGTTCTTAAAATGGCATTATGGAAAACAGTCAATTTTCCTAGGCATTCTTCTATGCATGTGTTGCAGGGCATGAGGCTGGCTTTCTTCCCTTTACCCTTCAGTGTGGATGGCAGAATTAATTATTTGGTTCCCTACCATTATTCTAAATGATGATGGAAACATGGTAGATTACTACATAAGTAAAACTAAAATTTTTAATCTAAAGAATTCTCTGTTTTCCTAAGCGCATTCAAGTTTGGAACTTGGATTACTTGGATTGCAACAGATTCTTAATGGGAGTGAGAAGCTTGGTGTTTACATAATGTCTTCCGTACCAGCTGTCTGGTTTCTGGAAAATGTGGTGGAATATTCATACTCCACACCCTATGTGAGTGATATAGTTATTGTAGCCTTCTGACAAGTGTAAATTACAGAATAAAATCTGCATTCAAAGTAATTCATAGTCCTCTCACGCTGTCACTGCTGGTATACCTGCTTGGTTTAGGATTCCCTTGCTCTACAGCAGTCTAATGAAGGCCTTAATGAAAATGAAACTCATGGCCTCATGCTTTAATCATCTCAGTAGACTCTCCATTACATCACCCTTTCAACTACCTAGCCAAAGTCAATGAGAGGGAAAAAATCTAGGATTTTGCATTGCAAAATGCTACCTAATTTATCATGACACTTGTTACAATGTTATTATTACGATACTTCCTAAACAGACCTGGCTCTAAGTAATAGAAATAATGAAGAGCTAACATTTTGAAACTTCCTGCCTCATCCTTAGGATGTTTAGAAATATGGGGGAGCCACATTGTCTTGTGATTTCCATGGGAACGACCAAGCCAGCCCCATTTTGCCTGCCCTGGCCTGTGGTATCAGGCAAGGGAGGGCCAAGAGATGCAAAAGAGACTCTGTGTTTAGGACTTGATTCTCTTTTGCCCTCAAACATGTGGGTTGCTTACACCTGAGCAAAAAAGGTAGACACACTGCATGTTTTGTGCTTCCCTGACACATATAGATGGGATATAGAGTCACTTTCTGCCACCATACTTGGTGCCTAGCTTGATCCTTGCTTGTCTGGTTGTCCTGGTGCAATTGTTTATGTACCTCTCTTGACAAAGCAATTTATGACTTTGGTCATTAGGTACCATTAGGTACAATTATGTACCATTCTGAGGGAGCACACTCTGTGAAAAAGCATATTAAGTACAAGGTTTGGGTCTATAAGGCAATTTTCACAGAACTTTGGGAGTTTTTGTTAGAAACTGTCCCTAATTATCTGGAGCCAACATTGAGGTTGTGTCAATTCTGACATAGATGCATTAAAGGAATAAGGGTAATACTTCATACTGATGGGGCTATTATCATTATTCCAGATAATGTGCACCATCACAATACTGACTTAAAACTTAGCTTAGCAGAATGTAATACATGGCTTGGAGCAGTCATTGAAAACTCTTTGTGAATACTGTGGCAAAGGCTAATGTAAATAAAGGAAGATCAAAGTAAACTTTGAAGTAGGAATGGAGCCTGACATAGCCTAGCAAGACGTACTGTACTCAGGCATAACCCAACAAACTTGAAATATTTCATTTTCAATTTCCTGTCCAAGATACCAGTCTTAAGGCTTACATTATTATTATTATTATTATTATTATTATTATTATTATTATTATTATTATACATTTTGGTTCTCACTGCCATTAAGTACAAGCTGTGCTGGCAACTTATTTTACAAGCTTTCCATAAAGATATGGACTAGGTTTTCTTTTTGCAAACACTGTGTATAACATTTTACCATACAGCAGACTGGTGGAGTTTACCAGCTCCACTAGCACACAACAAATGCTGTCAGTGCCCCCACAAAACCACCATGCAGCAAACAGAGAGCTCAATAAAGGCCCAAGAGAAGGTGCTGGGATGTAAGTGCATCAGTACCCTTAGCAGTCTCCTTTCATCCGCCTCCATTTTCATTTTCGTGTAGAACCTCTCACACAAGCTACAGCGCTGGAAGCAGCTGTGCTCTCATTTTCCAGACCTGTCAAATGTACTTAGAAAGGGCTTATCTCCTGGTTTTCCAGCCGTATATGTCTATGCAGGCTTTTGAGGGAAGCAACACCCTTCACTCATAGCCACACAGGTCTTCACAATTCTCGGTCTCCAATGTTGGAGGCTGCGTAGGGCAATCCTGCCACTAGGGCTCCCCAATGCCTATGGATGGGCCCTTTTTCGGGCCTTTCATTCCACAGAAGAAGGTGAATAAGCATTAGCTGCAGAAAAATCTGCATCTACTCTAGGTGCGTACTACCCGTAACACACAATCTCACACCTGAAGGCATACTTCGGTCAAAGGGGTCTTCTCACTAAGACGTGCAATGCAGCTAGTCGACCACTGGGCTATAGCAATGAGCTAGAGAGAAGGCAGAATCACTCTTGGTGAGTTATGTCTACGGGAGACTAGCCTGGGCAAGAAATTCCAAATCTGAATTTCTCCAGAGCCCTTGTGTAGTCACATCCTACAGGGTAATGGGCATCTTTTCGCGCTGCATGATAGACAAAATTTAAGTGATTTTGATCTATTACTTGGCAAGCTGTTAATAATGAATTCCGATAATTTTCTACTCTGTACAGAGAGTACTGGCTCCACTCTCCTCCTCCTTTGGTGGTGTGAAAGTGGCAGAGATGTCCTGCTCTGTTCATTCCTGGAGTCCCTGAAGGACGTGGTGCTGGGGGAGTGGCGTGGCTACTTTGGACTCAGCAAGATGACAACCAGCAATCGGGCAGCCACTGGCCTCCAGCCCTGCTGGCTGCTCTCCCAGCTCAGAGCATAAGCCACAAGGTAGCAGAAAACTCCTTTACATTCCCACCGCATCACTCAGCTGCAGCCAGCAAAACACCTGGAAATTGGACCCCATTTTGAATAGTTCTTGAGTGTAATTACAGGATAAGCACCATGAGAAAAGCTCTAGGCCTAAGTGATGCCCAGTAGATCAGCTGTAGCGTAAACACTGACATTTCATGAGACCTAGCCTCTTGTGGAGATTAAAGTAAATCCCAGAGTATTTTATTCTAGCTATAATCCTAAATAACAACAAATCTGGATCTACTGTATAATATTAAATAACTCCTCCCTTACTTTTTGTCTTGCCTGTGTCAAAGAACATCATAAGCTTTGACCATCAAGTACTTGGAAATAAGGAAATACTCAAACGCCAGCTGTTTTGTTCATACAGAGGAGCAGCTGCCCTCTGTAAGAACATTACCCCTTGCAGTGGTACACCGTGCAGCGTACCACTAGCTGGATTGATTGCATTACGTGCTGCCTTCTAGAGAAAGAAACTATACCCAACTGAGCAATCTCAGGGCCTGCACTCAAAATGCTGATTGCTAGGTCAGTGCTTTCTTTATTACGGGTTCTTGGTGGAAACATAAACCACGAGAGCAGAGAGCTCTGCTCTCGTGGTTTGTACAGCTCAGCAGAATGTAGACTATTCAGTTTGGATGTATTTTATTAACATTGAGCAATCACTTCACACACAGATAACTTTTGACATCATTGGCACTTAAGTAGCAATTAGAGACCCTGTTATCCAGTGTATTTGAAAAACAAAAAAAAAACCACCCGTCTTTTTCTTTTTCAGAGGCATCTGCCTTTGCAACGTGAGGTGTTTCTGTATCATCTCTCTGCCTTAAGGGATGTGGTATGATTGGTATATCACTGTTCATAGGAAACCAGGCTCTGGGGATGCAGCTGTGTTGCCAGAAAGTCTGCACACTATAGACATATCTTTCGTGCGTTGCCAGTAAGTTGTGGTTGTGACTGTCTCCCTAAGGGTTCCCGAAAGGTTTTGGACTGGAGGTGTATCTCTGTGCTGCCAGAAAGCCTGTGATTGTGGATGTCTTTGTCTATAGGGCTGAAAAGTTGTGGGTTGCTGATAGACCAGTATGTGCTATAATAAAGCCTGTACCCAATAGGTGTATCCCTCTCTTCTGCTAGAGGCCTTTGCGCAATTCCAGAGCTATTTGTCTCCACAGCATTTGGGCCACATGCTGCTCTATTTGCCCTAGCATATCTACATGGTAATAAAGTTGTAGGTGTGATACCACATTTGTGCCAAATTACTCACTCTATTAGCATATGCGCCATCCCCCTGAGGATCTCAAGACGATCTAAAAAAGCTAATTAAGCTTCCTACACTGAAGCTAAGTAAGGATTATTATGCCCATTTTACAGATGCGTGTTGCCATGTTCCCTGGAATGCCGGTGTGCTGCCTGCTGGTGGTGTATGTAAAAACCCCTGTACCCATTCTGGGTCCTTAGCTAGCTCTTAACCAGATATAACACTGATCTGGATAGCAGCTGAAACTAGCACTCTGCAGCAAGTAATCAGTCTTGAAGCTGAGGGCAAGGGGAGCTTAGCTGGCATATGTACAGCATAGATAGAAAATACCACACGTGTTCATTTTCCTGCCTTCAGGAACTGCAACTTTTGATTCAAGGACCAGTCCCGGCTGCATGCTCTCGCTGCAGAGCCTGGGCAGTCTCAGCAGACCTAAACAGTAACTTCAGTATGACTTTGGAGCACAATATAGCAGTCTGTACTATGTACATTCCCACAGGACTGAATTATCCTGCAGGACACAGCGTGCAAATACATAACAAGGGTCCCATCCGAATCCTTGTATTTGTGCCTGCTGGGTGTTTCCCCCTGAACAGTTAATTGGCTCTAAGGAAGCAGTCTAGGCAATGCTTTCTCTTTCTTTCCCAAGGTAAACATAAGGAAGTGTGAAAAGGTGCTGAACCCAGGCAGACATGTAACAGACTAAAATTTTCAGCAGATTACGAGGATTCCACTTTTTATGTTCGCTTATTACAATTGCACCTTATTTTATCCTCTGCATGGAACGAAATACTGATTGTCTCATTCAGTAGTAACATAAAGCTGACTATATAGCCAAGAAATGCATCTAAGCACGTGCCCAGAAGACAAATCAGGCTCCAAATACCCATCTGGATTCAGAAATAAACTCAGCACCTCGGGCTCATCACTAATGGAAAGAGTGACACACATAAGCATGACTTCATGGTCATAAGGCCTTGAAAACGTACATCCAAAATGTTTGTAACAATATACATTTTATCAGTTTTGGAAGCTGCTAAAAATAAAGAGCCAAATGATGAAGCAGTGTAGAGTATCTGCAGGGAAAAGGTGCTTTGTGCCAGTAAGTCGGGGGTATTGCTCTAGGTGACCCTGCTCTGGCAGGGGGGTTGGACTAGATGATCTCCAGAGGTCCCTTCCAACCCCGGTGATTCTGTGATTCTGTGATATTACCTTTGGCTCAGAAGTCTGCGTTATTTTTTGGCCGTACACTCGAACTTGAATCGTGCAGATCCTGCAAAAATGTAAGAGAAGCAGAAAATGTCACTTGCTTCCTTAGGCTCAAACCCCACATTTTAAAAACTGTATTGAACATTACATACAACATATGTTCTTCTACCTGTTTTTCTTCCCTTGTAATAAATACAGGAAAGCAGCCCTAGAATTGGGTGAATATTGCAAGAAGTTTTTGCATAAATATTTCCCAGTTTGAATGTTTAAATGAACACGCTTCAGGCAGAGCTGTTAAGTATGCAACTGCACTAAACTTGACAAGCTGGAGAAGCCCAAGAGGTGGGTTGTGAAGAAAAAGACAGCAATGGTTTTTGTACTGCTCGTGGCTGAGCATGGGCTCTGCTTCATTTCTGCCACCAAAGGTCCAGGTGAACTCTGCTATCCCACTGGTTTGCTTTGCCTTCAATGGATTTCTACCCATTTTGTATTTCCACTTTGTGAGGACTCCAGTAAGTGAATGTACTGGCAATGGTATGTGATAACAACGGCATTGTAAGGAAATATCTTTGTCAAAGGTTTGGTTTTTGAACGTACCGCCCCGAGGATTTACATTGCAAAGGTATTTCCAAAAGCCACCTTCCTCCTGTCAGAGAGCAGAGCGATACCTTGTGAGCTGTGCGTCGAGGCAGCTCGAGACGGGAGGTGCAAACGTCCCAGTGAGCCGCGGATCCTCCTTATCTTGCATGGACAATTGTTCAGCTGAGTACGGGGAGACCCTCAGCTCCACCTTCAGTTACTTCAACAAACAAGGCTACTTCTACCTCCCTGACCCGACTGAGGAAAGCTGGCACCGGTCCCAAACCAATTGCTGCTCTCTCCCAAGGCTGCTATGGATGACCTGCCAGTTGGGCTGATGGCCAGTCTAAGCGGTAAGTGCCAGATTGCAGTGCTCTCTCCTCAGCCAACAACCAGTGAACCCGAAGTAGAAAGTGTGAGAAGCTTGGGGCTGGACTGGAGGTGGTGTGGGGGTTTTTGACCCACAGAATAGGCAAGATTCCCTAAAAAGGGATAAGACCGAGTATCAGGCAGGAGAGTCTGGAGCCTGTCTAGTATACCAGGAGAACTCTATTCCAGGTTACCTATGGGACGTGGTAGGGAATAACGTGGGGAGGGGATGGGGGAGGAAATAGCTTGGAGGATCCTGCGTGTCTTTCAGTCAGGGAACACCACCAGGTGATATCTAGAGAAGCTTGAACTCGTTCTTCTTTCCCAGACCTGCTGCTCCATCTGCTCCGGCAGTTTCCAAGCACTCCCAGTGCCGTATCATTTCTCACAGCTGCGTTGGTGGTGCGCAAATCCCCCTCTTCAGAATATTTGTAATCAGCTACGATTTTGATGTGCTGCCAATATTTTTTTCTTTCAGCGGTTCCTCCAGGAGTGAGGAAATAGTAAGTTTTCAATCATTTCCATTGTGGCAATACCTGAAGAGAAATTCACAGAAGAAAAACGAGGTACTTTTCTGTGCTGATCTCTTTCTTCCTGCCAGATTTCAAAGCGTGAGACAAATAATAAAGGTGTTGGAGCTTCTCAGAAGCGGTGGCAGGAACCTTTCACTGTGTGAAGTGTTAGCCCAGCCACAGGGATCACGGTGCATTGCCTATCTCTATAAAGTCGACAGCTGAATTTGGCTTGTGTGGATTAGACTAATAGAAGGTGATAAAGAAAATTGAACCCTAGGTAAATAAAATAAAGAGGCAAAGCCCTCAAAGTCAAATCCACTTTTGTGAGAAAAGTCATCTCTCACTGTGGTGATCTTAGTCTTGCCCTCCTCCTGTCCCAGGAAGGTGTCTGTGGCAAGACCTGGGAAGCTGCTCTATTTCTGTGACACCTTCCTGCCTGCAGATAAAGTTCACGGGAGCTGACACCACATCAGAATTTTATTAGCAATTTTCCATTGCATCATACCAGACAACCACCAACATGAAAACTAATGTTAGTTGAGCTGGTGTGACACGGGTTTTGTTCTAATCCAAAAGTATGTCTAAAGCTATTCCATCAACACTTTTTTGTCGTGTATGAGACATGTAATGATTAATGTAGAGAGACTTGATCAAGAAGGGCCATTTCACACCCTCATCCACATATTATCAATTCCCACCTATAGAAAACATGTCCAGGCAAGACTCGACTACATTTGCTTGGTGGAATGTTTTCTCAGGAAAATAATGAGATTATTCATCCAGAGATTAGGGAGCTTGATTTAACCTCTCCTTTGAAGGACAGACTCTTTAATGACGCAGCGTTCTCCCGGTGATACCACACAGCTGTATTTTCCATGTTGGACTCGGACTCAGGCGTATGGGTTGTACTAACGGCTTTCCACTATGAAAGCAGAGCTGGACGATGCATAATAACTTCTAAGGACTGTGTAGGTTGGAGTACCGGGCTTTTTTAAAATAAATGTAGTTGATTATTATGACTCTTTTTCTTAAACTGAATAATTAGGCATAATCGCTGCTGCAGATGCATGATGCATACTTCTTACCAGGCAATAAGCTATATGTTGTGGAAATGCTTCAGTATTACAGTTGTTGTTTATTAGTTTGTTTGTTCTACTCTTTCAATTATACTGATGTAGTTAAAGCATTTTCATCTGGACAAAGGTTTTAGGTTTTGACAGCTAGTTCACTGAGGCTGCTATTGCATGTTTGTAAATTCTGGTTTAGACGTTTATAAACATTTGTTTCCCGGATGCCATAGGTCAACTCAGCCCAAACTCTGTTATGGAGCTATTTTTACAGCGAGAAGGTAGCTATTTTCACTTTATGTGATGTTTATTTTGACAATTCTCCCTGTGCCCTTCCCCAGCTCCTCACGTGGGGACACCTTCACAAATGTTTCCTGCGCAGGTGGTTGAAGTCCAAACACAAAAAGCAGGGCAGTAAGCTTTCATTTCAAACCCCGTCTCAGGACACCTGGAATTTTATAGAAGCAAGCACATATTTGTTAACTTCGCCCCCCCCCCCCCAATTCCCACCTTAATTGTCTATAATTTGTCATTCGGTGTGTTTGTTTCTTTAGGATTGTTACCAGAGAATGGCAAACGAATAAAATGCAGTGCGGTTGGAAGCAGATTGACTGCCAGCGAGATTAAAAAAAAAAAAAAGTCTGTAATAAATCAGTGAGTCATTTGACATTCACAGGGAAAATGTGGGATGTACAGTAGGAAGGGAAAGTATAGCATGGAAAGGGTTGCTGCGGCATGCCCCATTCTCCTGCCATGCCTGTGTTACTGACGGCTGGAGATTGGTTCTTAACCAGCACGGCTGTTCCCAGGTAAGAAAGAAGCTGCTTCACGAGTATTTCACAGTAGGAAAGGGAAGAGGAATGTTCATAGCTTGCATCGAAGGTATCGGCAGCAAAAAAGGTCAGGAACGAAAAAATAATACAAAATATCTCTGGGTATTTTTATGCGTGGCACAGATTGAGGGAGATCAGAAAACCTTTCAGAAAGCCAAGCTGAAGTCATTAGTGACTGTGACAATGGGGAGACAGTAGGGCATGAAGAAAAATGTATTCTCTCTTAATTACACTCTAGACTTTTTCCCTTGGGTTCTCTCTCACTTGGAGTATTAATGCTTTGTAGTTAATAAGCTCTTCCCTCCTTCAAAGCAATTTTATGATATTAATTAATATAGCATTGTTAACCTATTAATCCTGCCAATTGGCTTGAGGTATTGCACAAATGGTTAAAAACAAACAGCAACTGAAACAGAGCCATTATTTATCAAAGTTTTTTTAACCTGAAATAGGCTGCTCAGCCCTATAAATGCAGAGACTCCAGGATCCCTGCCTACAGGAGATTTTAGGCAGGTATGCAAAAGACCATATAGAAATGCAGGTCCCAATCCAGAGATACTGTCCTAGGTAGAGCCTCAAGTCCTGATCCAACAAGCCTTTTCAAGTCATACTTAGCTCTCAAGATGTGAACCATCTCACGGAAATTGAAAGAATTAAAAAATTTCCAAAGACGTAAGCAGTGCACTGAAACCCCAGTGATGCTGACCCCGCTGTCAAGAGTCACTTTGGGGCGGGTTTCACGTGGGTCTGGAGCTACAGCGTCAAGGCCACGTAGGCTGGCAGATGCCAAGATGCTTTCAAATTTTTGAAGCCAACCTGCAGAGGTCATTATAAATGACTCAGGGAGATGTGGGAGACAGTAAAGCAGGAGGAAGACTTGGGGTTGAGACAAGCAGTAATTTAATATTCTGCAGAGGGTCATCGGTAAAATATAGAGAGTACTGTGGTTGAGTCTAGACAGCGCTTGTACTGAGCTACACTCATGGTATGACACATTGGCATCTCTCGTAAGCTGCTATTTTGTTCTCCAGAATGTCAGGTTTCTTTAAAAGAAATATAGAAAGGTAGTAAAAATGTGTATATAAATAAAAAAGTCATAGAGGCTGGGTGGAGAGCAGAGCAGAGCCTGCACAGATCTTGGGACTCTGCCACGGAGAGGTCAGAGGAGTTAACTCAGCAACGATAGATGAAGTATCAACATTTTAACTGCTATATTTGCTTGTGTAATGGCTGGATGCACGAACTGGGCACACCCTGCAATCACACCCCCGGCTGACAGTGAACAAAAGATCTCTGGTAGCTTTTGGTGGTGTGCACACAGTGGCAGAGCCCTCCTTTTAAAATAAAATCCAGGAGAGAGGGGTGGCTGTGGCCATTGCATCAGCACATTTTTGTCACACAAAAGAGGAGACACAGGATCACAGATCTACCCCACTCTGCCTGCAACGTGCTGTCTCGTAGAAATGTGGGGCAGTAATTTTTCCTCCTGTAAAGAAGGGAGCAATCCTTCAACATCTACCGAAGTTCCTGGATATATTTGATATATGAGGCAAAACCAGATTTCTCCCTTCTTAAGCCTTCCTTTCTCCCAGGTGAGGATAAACCATGGAAAACTGTGGGAGTTACTTGGATGGGTCAGTTCCAGGTGGAATTTTATTTGGAAGAAAAGCACGATTCTGACAGAATAGTGGCGGCATTATTTCTTGTATTATTAGACAATAAACTGTAATGTGTTGCAGTCCAGCTTTAACAGAGAAGCTTCACAGTCATATTATAAACAGGAACATTAGCAGTTTTATCATCTTGTTCCAGGTAATCATCTTGTTCCATATAATTATTAGCTTTCGCTTCTTGGATGAAGTAATCTTTGAAAATCTGTTCCTATTTAATTAGCCACATTCCCTACTGACTGCCACAGGCATCTCCTGTGCAGGTGTAGTCTTGAAGCTGTAAATTCATTTTCAGAAGCGGTTCCAAGAAGGAGCTGCTGAGGCTGGAATCTGCAGCAGAAACCCTCTCCTGCGTCAGCGTCACCATGTAAGACAATCTGCTCTCAGACTAACAAGCTCGTTTCTGAGCAGGGAACGAACCAAGCAGAGACCTGGTCAGGGATAGGTTTTCCTGTTATTCTTTGGTGCTCAGTGCTTGGAAAGCTTGGTCTTAGCTCCTGTTGAAGTTACTTGGAGTTTAGGTGTACTTAATATCATCAAAAGTAGGTCCTAATTAAGTGATCAAAAAGCAGGACTGCAACTGAATAATGGCTTGGGCACGGGCTTTGTATTCCCATTGACTGAGGGATAAGCCCTGCGATTGCACATGCACGTTCATATCCTGCCCTCGGTCTGTGATGATCAGCTACATGTGATCTCCAGCTTTAATGCTGATGCAAAGGATGTGCCTTCAAACTGACAGCAGCGTATGGCCACTCCCAGGATTTCAGGCTGTTTCCTGACTGGATAGCTTTGGGGTTTTTTTAGGCAGAGTGATGGCAGTTGTGATTGTCGTGGAAAGAAGAGACCAGAAAAGTGAATAAAGGATATGGAGAAAAATTGGGGCTTTAGTATCTTCCACAGTAAACCAGAAATCAGTCTCTGAGCACCTCTGCTCAGGGCACAATCAGAACGGAGTGGCTGTGCCATAGCCTTTAGACTAACAACAGCAAAGAAAGAAAGTTTCCAGCCTCCTTTCATTGACAAACCACAACTATGTCAACCTGCCGAGGATGCAAAGATTACACAAACTTACAACATCTCCATTAGAAAGTTAAAAAAAAGGCATATACTGAGTTCTGCCAGCCATGGTGATCCAGCAGTCTCCGGAGATCAATGAAAGAAGGGACTGGGGGAAAAAAAACAAATAGAAATGCTGTGACAAGGCCGGACCCCTTGAGGAGGTCCTGCTGGCAAGGGTAGTCTCCCAGCATCGGACACCTTCTCCAGGATTTTCCCATTTGTTGCCTCAAAAGAATTTTGCCTACTCTGAAGCACCAAAACCTTGATTTTAGGAAGAGGAAAGTTTGGTGTTTAAGTGCCCTGCCGAGCTTTAGATGATGTCTGACTTAGAGAGAGTAATAACCATCTGCTAAGAAGTCATTTTAAAAAATGAAGGCTGGGACTTTCAAAAGAGCTGATGAGGTGTTTGCCTCAGACCACAGACTCCCAAGAATTAAAAAAAAAATCCCCATTTTAACTGTTCAGTTTATCTGTTAAGTTTTTAAACATAAATCTCTGTAGTCTTGTCTCAGAGCTTCACATGGAGCTTTGGAAATCAGTTCCTGGCTTCTCTCTCCTGGTGCTGCTTTTATAGGAGCACGTATTTCCCCTGATGTTGGCCCAGCCTTTTCCCTCCACAGTATTACACAATGTGCTTTGAGTAGTGGCAAATTCAGCTGTAATCTTTTCATCTCCAGAAGCAGCTGATTTTCTTTAGGTGCTGTAACGAGAGAATTTGGGGATCCTCTGGAGGGGTCAAATTCTCTTCTGTGTTCACAGCTAGAAAGAATAGCTTAAGGTAAGGGGAATCCTCCTCTGCTCCAGAGGGTTTATTCCTCTGACCCCAGGCCATGGCAATAAAGAAGTCCTTTGAAATTATTCCACAGTCCATGATAACCTTTGTAAATCCCACATCAGGAAGGGATTTGGCAGAGTTATAGCTGCTGGCGGTGCCATTATTCTTTCTTTGACCCTCATCCAAAGCATGTTTGCGTTGCAGATGACAGAGTGAGTTTTCCCTGAATGCCTGTGCGCAGCGCGGATGGGGAAGGGCCGTGAAGGGTCTCTGCCTCCTCTCTCCTCTCTCTCCTCCTTCCTGCTGCGCTGGGCTCCAGTCAGGGTAAAAGCCAATCTTCATGCGATAGTATCATAATTATTATTAGTCTTGGATGATATCCCAAAATGACATCAAGCTCACTAGAACATATAATAAGTCATTAAGAGGATTAAACTGAACTTAAGCTCTCTCTCGCTGTCAATATCTATTGCCTATGTCCTGGCATCTGAAACTGAGGGAGAGGAGTCTGTGTCAGTCAGAGCCTGATTTTCATTTCCACTGAAGGAATTTCATGGAGGCACATCCCTCAGTTTCAGGAGAGATGCTCTGGGTTTGAACAAGTATAAAAAGGATGAGGATCAGGCCCCTAATATTAATATATTAACATTCTGCTTGGCTACCCACCACCGTTCCTTATCCCTGCCATAAAGACACAGATGCTGGTGTGATTTCTGGATATAGTTAAACAGGGGCCTACTCAAGGGATTTTACTGGGGGGAAATTGGTAGCGTTCTACTCTGTGCCTGCAGTTCTATTGTGCTTTCTCTATATATTGTCTTTGACGTCCACCTGGTAGTGTCTGAGCACTTCAAAAGCATGAAGGGGTTCAACCTCACGGTGGCCTTGTGCGATGGGACAGTGTCCCATTTTACAGGGGATTACATATGCACACTGCCAACCTTTAAGCTTCTGGCTTGGCACATAGGAGCCTTAGGCTCCTTATAGAGTCGGTTGAGTCCCCAGCCACCTAAAGTAGATATTCTGAATTATCACAGAGATTAAAAACCTGACTTTCAAGCATGGTTTCTGATTTGGGGATATGCCATTTCTGGTTGTTCTGGGAGCATCTTGAGCTTGATTTGTATATGGTAAAAAGCGCAGGTCCCACGGACTTCAGATAGAGTTGGAGGCATTAAAAGCTGGGCTTCCAACTGGGCAAACAAAACAAAACAAAAATCAGAAGCGACAAAATCAGAAGTTTTGAAAATAAGCCCCACAGATCACTGCCAAAGCAGGCCTGGAATAACTTGTAGGGGATTGCTCCCCTACATCTTGAGCCCAAATGCCATACCTTAACCACAATACTATCCTTTCTTCTTACTGAGAGAAGTTACAGAAAAGTCTGGAAACTATGGGTCAAGCCAAAGTGTTTCATATGGTTTCTTTAAGCAATAATGCAAAGCCCAGGAAAAGAATGCATGGTAGTTATGGATGAGTACTTCTCTGGCTGGGAAGTTACTGGCTATTTAAAGAGAAGCAAAATAATTTATTGGGAGGAGGGGAATATGTTTGGCTTCTTCCTACAAATATATCACTTGTTTGTAATGACAAAGTTATGAATAAGCATGTTATTTCTTGATCTGCAGTTATCGAATTTTTCCTGTAAATGTTCTTGTGGTTGCCCTGCCTGTCTCTGAGAAGTGCAGGGGTTTATTGATCATTATGGAGTTGTTAACTACATAGCATCGATTTGGTCTTTTACCTTTTCTCTCCTCTTTTTTTCTTGCTAGTATTTTCTCTTGCTTTCCCAGCAATTCTGCCTGCCTGCTTAACATTGTGTTCTGCCTTTCCTACAGCGAAATATATTTCTCAAATATTACAAGTTGTAACACATGCTGGTCCATGCAAGTAACGTACCTCACATATATTGTCTGCATACATTTGGTGCACCAAGCATCAAGCACTGCTGGAAACTTGCACAGTCTAAAAGGATCTTCCTGTAATGAAAGAATAAGTTAAAATTTAAGGCCATGATCTACCTTGGGTTCTCAGAATGCAAGGAAAACAGGGTTCAGAGAATAAAATACCACGTAACTGCAGTAGTCAATACTGCTGAATCCATGTGTAGAACTGAGCCCTAACTGGCAATGCAGGTGAAACACCATAAAAAGTGAGAAAGTAAAAGATATGCAATGCGCCGGGATAAAACAAAGTTGAGAAAACCGATCTTTTTTTGTTCCACTCTCTTCCATTTGCTTTACTCTCAGACATTGCTACAAAGAATAGAAGGACAAAAATAGACAAAATCGTGGCATTTTCTTAAGACATTGAATTATTAATGCAAAAGCAAAATAATAACATTGATATTAAGCTGTATGAAGCACCTCTTGACATAAACAAAACAAAATCAAAACCAGTGGGGAATTCTGAAGTTGCCGACCTGAACTACTTGATAGTCTAGAAATGAAAGCCCTTTGAAAAGACTTCTACAAATCCTCGGTAAGTCCCTATGTCTTAGGTAATCCTGAGTTGACTAACTGAATGATAAAAATGTAAACTTTCATATTTGGGGTCAAAGATAAAAAAAGTCTCCAAATGAGCCTCAAGTTTTCTTGTGAATCTGGTCCAGTTTCCTTAATCTCTGCTTCCTGACCAAGCAGAAAACTACATGGGTTATGAGTCTAGGGACAGAAGATTTCACAAGCCTTAAATCAGTAGGTTTCTTCTCTCTGTTTTTAAGGTTATCTGCCTTGAAAGTAGGCATATTTAGGAAAGATTTTAAACTGCCTTGTCCTTTCTCAGCAGCCTGAAAAGATTTAACCTCTAAATCATATTACCTTGCTTTCCTTTTACCTCCTATCATCTGGATTGTCAATTCTGGGCCTTCACTAGTTTTGCATGAACGTCTGTTGGCATTCTGTAAGGATGTGTGTCGATACTTCTCACGCATTAGTTAAAATGGCCAGGAGGAGGTAATGTGAACGGAAAAATATGCTCAGTGCTGGAGAGCTTAGTAACAGAGGCTTCCTTCCTCCAACATGCTAATTAATCTAAAATCCAAACAGTAAAGTGCTTTTGGGGAGAATATATGGATGGAAGCAGAGAGCCATCATCACTCCTTGTAAGCTGGCACCGCCAAATGAATGCTGATGTCATGCAGCCAAATGATGCAAGAGTAAGTACGGTTGCTTTGTTTATTCTGGGGCTACATCTAGGCCTGCATTAGGGCAGCAAATTAGACAGCACATTTCAGGTATTCACAAATCACAAAGAACTAAAAAAATATCTGTCTTTCAATGTTTGTTTTTTATTTCTACATGGCAGGTCATTCTCAGCTGGTATTCTGTGAGCAGCACTGTAACTCGTCCTGCGTGCTCACCTTCAGATGTACTTGGACATTTTGAAGAAGGCTATGCTGCTCATGTCTGTCATCACTTGTTGGCGTAACTTTTTAATTAAAAACTGACAAGACCAAGAAGACTGACTGTGCAGTCGTCAAGTGATTGATTTACAAGAGCTTTCTTGAAAGATCTCTTTATGAATGGAAGTTCTTTGTTATTCAACCAAAAGGAGAGCACGCAAGCCACGGCCATGTTCTCAGAATCTGAGAAGGCATTAGTCATGACCAAGCGAGAGTATTCATTTGAAGTGCTCAGGAAATTTGGCACGATAGGTCCCATTTTAAAATCAATCCATTTTCTCAGCCTTGGGGGCACGAAGGGAGACCCAGAGGAGAAATTTGACGTCATCCGGTTGTCTGACAAATCAGATGACTAGTAGAGTTGTTGTTTGAACAAAACATTGGGATGGGCAAATGATTCATAACACTATCCAGGGAATGATCTATGTGGAGTCTCTGGAATGTGAAGTTAGTCAGTGGTATTTTTAAGAGGCTGATATGTTGCTTACCTCTAGCAGTAATTGCTTATATTTGTCTTCATTTCTTCTGTTAAAATTGCCTACATGATGCTGTTGGAAGAGATCAACAGCACTTGAAAATGATGTTTCTAAGATATGTATTTCTGTGATGATTTTTTCAACTTCCTAATTAACCCTCTTCCACTGTATTAATCATCTGGCAAAAGATAATTGCTGCAATATTTTTGTTCCCATACCTCTGTATGTTCATCAAATTACTTCATCAAATGATAATCAGAGTTCATTTTTGCAGAAGAGATTGAAATGTCCGCTTTACAGATGCTAAAATGACATTAGGTGTTCCTATGCACTGGTATACTATCGCTTCCAGCTTGAGAGTGCAGAATAGGCCACTGTTGCAGACAAGGTTGGCTGACGTGGTGGTAGAAATCTCGTTACCAGCCCACAGCAATCTCCCTATAACTTACTCAGTAGAGCTGCATGAGTGATTTTAAGGGAAAATGTAACGTATACAGGTCACTTGTGATTTTAGAAAACCAGCAAAATGCTACCTTTCAGATTGGCATAGGAGATGGTTGCATTGATTGCGTAGTTTTAAGACCCCAGACAACACTCAGCATGTGAATAGCTGTATAGAAGATTACAGAACCTGTATTTTGTCACAGAGAGGGAGGGAGCAGGCTGCTATAAACATGCAAATATTCAGTCTGAAGAAATTGGAACTAGCCACTCTTTTAACAGCAATGTGGACTACAAAATTGCAGTGTACGGCTAGCGACCATCACAAGTAGCAATATGAGATGATAGACTGCAGTCCTGCAAGGGTGCAAAGGAGCAAAGTTGAATTTTCTTGTGATGTCTTAGAGTTTGAAATCAATTTTCAGAGGCAAAATGAAAACTAGCAGAGCAGGAAGCAGATGCGTCATGCAAGGTTTATGAGTAAGTTACCATCAGAAACGACTTTGCAAAAGAAAGCAAATCTTAATGGTTTTGCAGAATTTCTATACTTAGACCCACATCCTCCATACCTGTACTTCCTACAACTGTTGCTGCAGCTCATGAGCTCAAATACAGGCCATGGTCACTGCCACCTCACACCATGCAGCTCCGTGGTATCAAAGTGTTGGCAAGCTGTGGTTAGGGCTGGGACTTGCCAAGTTTCCCAGGCTAGACTTAGATCAGGAGCTAGAGGATTTGGGGTTGGCGCTTCATATGGGGCTTGTTTGGGGGTCTATAAAGACCTCAGGTTGGAATATTACGTATAAATTTGCTACTATTGGATGTTTTAAAGAAGAGTAACCACAAGCAACCATCCTGTAGTGTGTCTTTTCTGAGGGAGAAAGTTTTACTGGCACTCACGCAGACCTTTGTGGTCTCTGTCAGAAGACCCACCAGAATGCAGACACCTTTAGAGAACACTTTCAAGGCAAATAGGGAATAACGAATACACTGCATTGGCTGCTTTACGGAGGCAAAGCTAGAGAGCTCCAGGCGAATTACCCAGGGACAAGCCGGACCACCTTTCTGCAAGTATTGCAGGCAGAGGCTCTGAATGTTAGGTGGTGGTTATCTATTCACAAAGCACCCAAGGCTGCAGCGCAGGCACTGGAGGCAGCCAACAAACAGCGTAAAACCCTCTGCAAGCTCCTTTGATCTTGTGTGTGCATTGGGATTCAGTCAGGAGATTTATGACAGCAGCACAAACCAGCAGGGCTGAAAATTGCACAAGAGCCCAGCACGGAGAGGAATACTGAAGCCACTGGGCTGCTGTCGTGACAAAGTCCTTTCTCTTGCACAAGACCCTTGCAAGGCTCTTTCTCAGCCCTGAGGCTGTAATATCCCCCTGTACAAAGAGGACCAGGGCTACAACAGAATTGCTAACCTGCTGACCAATACCTTCTATTTACATGAGCCACCACAGCACCACCACCCCACCCCACCCCCAGCTAATTGCCCCCTGTCTTGCCATATTCCAAAGCATTTCATCTCTGCTACATGAAGACCTACAGCAAGCAAAAGCGGTTTGGATTACACTTTACTGCCTCGTCTGGACTCCAGAGTGTGAACTGAAGATGGGGTAGTGTTAAGGCAGTGGTTTTGTTGCATTTAGCATGAGAACTGATATTAAGAAAGTATAATTTTAAACCCCTTCCTCTTTTTTTAAAATCTGCTTTAGGCTTTTTGATGCCATGGCTCCTCCGAAGCAGTAAGTAGTGCACACAGATGGATTGGCCAACATGTAGTTTAAACAGAAAAAGGAGTGAGAGAGGGAGCTGTTCCAGCAGCTACTGGACCTAACCCAACAGAAGGCCCTAAAGCATTTCCCAGAGAATCCTCAGGGGACTGAAATGGAGCTCGTTGCCCTGGGAAGAGCCCTGACACAGGCATTGCAGGGGAGGAATGTCATGGATTAACTTCTTTTGTGATCAGCACTGATGACTGCATCCCTGAGTGCTGCACTCTGGAGAAGATACACCATTCAGGGGTAATTGGAGGGTCCTCCCACAGCATGCAATGTGCAATCCCACCTCCCAGAAGATGGACAAGAACAAATACATTACCTACATTGGTCATTCTTAACCTGTGGTCTGTGGTTTGCAGGCCTCTAGCACTTTTCCAGTGGAGGTCCTGATTTGTATTCGACTAACTTACAGCATCTGCTTGCTTTATTACTTACCCACCTAATTACCAAAAGGTCAGTTCACCAGGGCCTTGTTGAAACAAGAAACAATGCGTTACCTCTATTTTTACATTTATTTTCTGTTATTATTTATCGCAAAATAAACTTATTCTGATACCACTCAGTTGCAAAATTTCATTGCAGTACCACCTATAAATAGCACAATATCCTTCCATGCTGTTAACTCCAAGTATGAGTAAATGCAAACACATATTCTTGGTTACATGACATTCCTTCCCTCTAAGTATTTTCTGGTCTCTAAATAGGAGCATAATGCCTCCCTGATCCTGTTTCCCTGACCACACCAGCCAGCTTTCAACATACCCTCTCTGCCTTACATATGTCCAGAGGATCTCTTCACCTCCTGCTCCCCACAGTCCTTCAGCATCTTTCTCACAGTCATAAATGTGCAAAAAACATCAAGCACTTAGCATGATAGACTCATGATGCTAAGAAACACCAGCTTTTACACAGGCGTTGCTACCAACTTCAGCTATTTCAGAGCATGTTCACAGCAGTCTGCAAACACATAGTTCAGAATTAGACCACTGTTTTCTCCTGTCCGACCAGCAGGTAAAATGTTGAAGAGAGCAGAGAAGCATAAGGCAAGGTGTCTTTTCTGTAATGATATGGAGCACTGAACTGATACATGTCAAAATCCACTAAGAAAGAACCATTCTCAGTGATGATGTCTTTGCATGAAGGGTGTGAAAGGAATCTAGGTTTGCATAAATAACCTGTTCACCAAAGAAGGAACCTGTGACTTGGGGTCGGTTAATTAATTTTGTGTGGTCATCATATTTTTGTTTTACTATTAGTAATCAAAGGATTAATGTGTCACCTGCTGAAGGTATTTGATAAAGTCCATTTGATGTCAGTAAGGACTTTTTCTAAACTCTTTGAAATGCAGTGCCACTAATAACCTCCTATGCATTGTGATGTCTTATTAAGTGATATAGCAGTAACCTTCTCACAAAATCACAAGTGCCCCTGTAACAATAACCTCCACAGTTGATCAGTCATTGCGAAACTGGCTTGCTACAGCCATTAACAGTCCGGAATGGCAATCGGAGAGATGATCTGTGTGTGTGCCTGTTGCTGATGCAGGCATGAGTGGAGCTTTTAGCTCTCCTGTGGAATAGTCGCTCTCATTGGTGACACCAGGATGGCATCTGTACCCTGCTGCACCCACCACTGCATCCAAAGTGGTGCTACACTGAGTAGAGTTGTCACAGATAAATGGTCTGCTGAAGTATTTGCGTAGGATCATCATAACCAATACCTAGAGAAGAAGCAGGGACATCAATTTCCAAGCCCCCAGCCCCTATACTTTGTGGTGGCCATCCCATGGCATACTGCCAGAGAAACCACTGGGTGCAGAACCAAGGGGCATATGATCACACCAGGGGCTGTCTTCCCAGAACACCATGGCATTCAGCCAAACAAGGTCATAGCAAAGTCAACACAGTGGGCAACAAAGGAGGATGTTATAAACCAGAATTGTGGCTTGGGTATATTTAAACTCCACATAGTTTAATGAAGTTTGAGCAAACAAAGTGACACAACACAATATCTATGTGTAGACTCATAGTTGTCATAGAAAATAATGCAGTGTTAGTTCAATGGGGGGACCTCTGCCTTACGCACTTCCAGAGTGGACTACAAGCCAGCCCAGCAGCTATCCTGCAAACCATCCTCCCATTAGAAAGAGTTGTAGGAATGCATGGGTAATATACATTAGGATGTAGCCCGTGGAAAATGTTTCAGGAGCCTTTTGGCTGAGATCCAACCTCGGGACAGCTGAGCGTCTGTGGGAGCGCTGGGCTCCTCACTGCAAGCATTGTCTTTGGGCTGACAGCATCGCAGCTGTGAAAAAGCACACCGAGGAGCCTTGGCAGAACACTCCACATTACTCAGTTGGTGCAAAATATTGGTGTAACATATGATGTTTTGGAGTAACTATCTGAGTTATCACTAAAACTCAATAAATGTGATGATATTCCTCCACTGCCCGAGGCTCACAGAACCATCTGTTTATCAGATATGAATGCGAGGGACTGGATCACACTCCAGAATTCTTTCATGTTGTCCTAGTACAGGCTGCCTTAAGAAAAAGAGAAATTGAAAAGGAAATTCCTGAATAAAGGCAAAAAGTTCATACCATATATGGCCAGGAATATTTGAGGAAGACGTGCTGATAAAAAAAAAATAAAAATTATAGCTACACAGAAGATTTTTGCCAATTTGTTCTGACGAACACTTTTGGCACATCTCATCTGATGATGTCCAGTACTCCTCAAGCGCTAAAGAGAACTGATGTGGAGACAATTAAAATAAATGGAATCTGTCTTGTGACTCCATTGGGATTTGGAATTTAAGTGCCAGAATGCTATCAGCATTTTACCACTAGCTTATGAACTTCCTAGTGGTCTTTCTGTCGCTTGGATTTGAAGATCACACCCCTTGAACAGATCAGAAGAACTCAAGAAAGAGGCAGGCAGGGAAACCTTTATAAATATATAGTAAGGGAAATGGATAGGTCTGATAGACTAAAAGCACAACAAGCACGGGCATGAGTAAAGATCATATTATTACTCTATGGTCAGAATCTTAGTTCTTTTTTTTTTTTTGTAGTTGACCTCTAAACTACAAAGGGTGACATTCTGGCCCCACTGAAATGAGTGGGATTTGTTGACTTCAAGACAACGGGGATATTACCCCATGTAATTAGCTATGAAACGAAGCCAAAAACCCACATCTTCCTTGAACTCTGACTGACCAGAAATCCAGTTTCAAACTTCAGAGCCCATGTTGGGCTTTGTATGCAACAGACGGAAGGCAGAGGCTGTCATCTGGAGAAATACATCTGTAGGGGAGCTAGTCCCACAGACAACTTTGGGGAAAAAGAAAACCACAAGCAAAAAATCTGTTTTTCATGTTGGTCTTGCTACTGCAGCTAACTGTTTTCGAGTCAGCATGCCTCTCCAGTTCCTCCCAATCCAAATGTCTTTTCCCCCTTTTTCTTGAAGGAAAGCATTTTGAGGCACCAAAAGCTATTGCCAAAAATTCGCCTGTTAAGGTCCCAAACTGATCAGGGGGAATTTTACTAACAAAAAGGAAAAGATGATTTATGACCATATTTAGAAGATAACTAGGTTCATGATCATTTTTATGGTATATGGGAGTTCCCCATGGAGAATTTTCCCATATCCAAGTCCCCATTTAATAGAAGAAAGAGATTCCTCTGTTAATGATTCTGTAACAGAGAAGAACTCGGGGTTTAAAGATCACATTTATAATATGATATGCATGACTTTATTTGCAAGTGTAATAGCTAGCTGTACGTAACGAAAGGGCTGTATCGCCTCATTGGCAGCATAAAATAAATTATTGATACAAAGAGTATGTGCCCAGTGGTTGCAAATTCCTTTCTAGAAGGAATCTGGAAGGACCTTAGTTTCTGGAGGAAATCTCCAAGTGCAATAATTAGTAGGCTGTTTTCACTGTCCACTCTCTATTCCATCATTAATCTGTCCTCTCATGTCCACATTGATTGTACGTTGATCTCAGTGGACTTTAAACTCAAATGAAAAGCTGAGAGTAGCGGAATGAGACTCTTCTATGGGGAACTGAGAAAAATATGCTGCAATCAGAAATTAATAATGGATTTGGGGGCTTGTCACAGGCAGATGCTTTCCCCTATTTCCTTCTCCTACATTTCCTATAAGGGAGATTTTACATCTCCCTTGAGCAGACATTAGCAGCACGGAGAATCTCTGCCTCAGAGTAAACTAATGTGTGGAAAAAGAAGCCAGAGCTGGCCCAGGACACAGTTGATGTGGCACAAGAAGGCTGCCCACTGCACAGACTTGTCCATCTTTCTAAGTGCCTAACTGCAGAGCCACCAGTACAAGGAGCCATCTGAAAGTTGGGATGCATCCTGGATGCGTTCCTCACTGAGGATATGGAGAAATACAAACAGGGAGGAGAAGACTTGCAGAAGGCTCTTCGTCTGATTTGCTGACCGAAGTTAGGAAACCTTGTTGTAGTCAGGCCCCAACAGCAACATCATGAAAACATTTAGCAATAATATGTTTCCATTATATTCACAATGTGTTTTAAGACAACTATCCACACACAGTTCCCCATCAGTAGCATGAAATTATCAGTATCCTTTCCCACACACACAAGACTAAAGACAGCAACTTTCACCTAAATGTCAGCCCTTTAGCTTGTCGGCAGTTGTATGTTTCTGTTTCATCTTTTTCTGGATTTTATTAAAATTGCAGTGGTACAAGTGCTCCATGAAATTTTTACTCTGTACTATACAGCTTGATAAAGTATTTTGCAACCAGGGACATACAAGTGAGATTTTAATGGAAGCACAAAGCTGTATCCTGGATACAGTATGGTCCATTTACCTGTATCAAGAAGAAATGTCACACCGCAGTGCGTGTGTGTGTTACCATGAGATAACACACGCCTTCTGGGAATTGGGAAACGCTTTGCCTTGCTTGTGCCTTCAGCAGACCGGCAGGAATTATCTTATGGTAATAAGTAACCCAAAATGTCTAATTCCAGCAACAAAATGGCAAGGAAAAAATAAACAATTACTTCACTGTTATGAAAGATCACGTTCCTTCCCAATGACAAAATTATTAGTAATTGAAGATGCCTTGAGAATGTGGCTGAACTATCTATATGCCTGTACCTAGTGTACCTATGGATGTGCAGTTTATTATGCATACAGGTATAAATATATAGTGATAGGTACCATTTTCAGATGTGCGTAGACATTGGAAAAAAAATCATGTCTATAGCTAATAAACTATGCACGTATATTTAACTTTATAATGGTTTAACATGATGTTTCCCTGTAATTTGAATTTGGAATTGCTTTGAACATGTGGCAATATTGCGCCTTTTAAAATGCTCTAAATGTTAATGCTGTGAGATGAGAATGGAGCTTTTACTACAAGGATTTATGAACAGGTTCATGACTCAGTTTTGGAAACATTTAGCAATATTTAATTTTTAAAATAACTAAATAAGCATATTTTAAGGATTGCATCAATTGAATTGTTTCTATAAATGACAATTATTATTTTTTTACAGACTTTTAGAAAGAAGCATCTTTATTCCAGAGAATACCTTTTGTCCCAAAAATTTCTTGGTTTATACGTACCAGGTATTGAACCTTCTCTTGATTAGAGCGTCCTGCAGAATTCTGACACATCGTAAAGCACTTCCCTCCGTACTTAACTTTTGAGATTACTGCGAATTTATATGCTTGAAATCTGGCACAAATAGGCAGGCACATGGCTGTCTCATCATTTTTGTCTTCTCTGGGCAATATTCTACTGCTCTCAGCCTTGGGTTCTTTAGGAATTTGCCAGAAGCCAAAAAAAAAAAAAAGAAGAAGAAAAGACAAAAGTAAGGGAGGATGTTAATATTTGACTTTAGGATTAGGAAAGTTTTATGTTAATTATTGATTTGTGCCCTTTAATGTATATGACGTGTCCCTTGAAACTGATGAGATAGCTATAGAATACTAACGACCTTTCCCTAGACTAACGTTAAGCAAAATATTAACAACAAAAATTGCATTCCTTTAGTCTTATTATTGGTAAGAGATCAAAGAACAAATTTGTAGCTCCATAAACATGGGCCTCGAGACACATTCCTCATACCAAGGTGCAGGAATTGGCCCCATTCATCCATTTACAGGATCTAGCCTTCGGTGCTCATTATTATTTGATAAATGACTAACACAAATATATTGCAGCCAATGGCTTGCTCATGAACTATGCATTAGGACAATTGCTGAGAATACCAGCTGCCTATAGTTTGGCCTGATTTTTCAGATGGCAACGTTTCTAATCCCTGTCTGCACGACTCTCCGAACCATAGGAAATTTTCAGGATGGTCAAATGATGCAGTTTATGAATTGGATGAACATTTGCACAAGTATTTGCAAAACTTTTCTCACTACCTAGATATTCCTGCAAGAGAAATTCTGATGATCAACATTGTCCAAGAAAGCAAAACCACATTCTCACTGAACTCAAGACACCAAAATATGAGAAAAAGCAAAAAGAAGCCTGGATTAACATATAGAAAATAGGGCTCCACAAAAAGAACGTCTCAGTAGCTAGGGTAAGAGCCTGCATGTGAGAAGATTCATTTTTGGGATGTCTCTCTACTGTAGACTTTCTAGATAGCCTCATTTACTCTTTCCGTGCTTCAGTTCCCATTGGTATGAATGGTGTAAGACTTCCCAAGAATCCCAAAATAGACAGGTAAAAGTGAATTTTGTAGTTGCACTGAGCAGGTCTGAAGGGAGGAGGACTGGTAAGATGAGTGAAATGCAGATGGGGATAGGAAGAGTAAGAATTTACTTTCTTTCCATCTCCAAAAAGCCATGGCTCTTTCCTTTCTCCTGAGAAGCAGCAGGCCCAAACTCCTCTTCTGTATCTCCCATGCTGCTGTGAATAGAGGGAAAGAAGACTGAGATTGTGGCATAATCCTGCTGCAGGGAAACCAAGAGCAAAAGTGAAGAGAAGAATGGGATGGGATGGGATGGGATGGGATGGCATGGCATGGCATGGCATGGCATGGCATGGCATGGCATGAGACGTGGAATGGGATGAGACAAGGTGGGATGGAATGGGGATTGCTTGAAGAGCTGCTACTAGGTAATGGTACCAGCAGCTGTGCTAGTAGGAGGCAGGGATTGGGCTAGGACACCCCATTCCTGGCAGCCTGCCTGCCTCCCAGGGTTGCCTGCTGCTGTGGGCCTGCTCTACAGCTTCCCAATTGCATGGGATAGGAGGACAATTATGAGAAAGATGCTCAGGTGCCATGGTAAAAGAGGCTGTATAAGTACCAGAGATAAGATTATATCCCCTTTCATCTTATTAAGGAATCCCCATATTCATTGATGGCATTGTTTTGAACCTATATTAAGGGTCCCAATCAGTACGTTTCTCTAGCCATTCATTAGTGTTTTTCTTATTGCTGGTCGCAATAAACAACTCTACAGTGAGTATGTGATTGTTAAATACTAGTCAATTTTGTTGGACCGTCTTCCCTAAACTGAAGAATCATTTTCCTGGCTTTGTCTCTTGGTATTCCATTCTTGTCCTGCTATTTACTGTGCCCATTTATTGCACTGTTTGGATTTTAGACTGCTCTTCCATTTGTTCTCCACATCTTGGCATGTTATGTACTGTAATAATAATAACCAAGATCCATATTCTGAGCTTGTTAAAGGAAGAATAAATTTGAAGCTTCTGGGTTGGCTTCAGCAGAGGTCTAGAGAGCTTGCAAGGACCATAAACTTAACACTGAAATTACATACATGCATGGCTTTTAGCGCAGATCTTGTTGTAACATCAAGACTTAAATACACTAGGCTCCTGATCTGTTTCAGAGTATTGAAACAAATGAGCATTAAAAAGAAGAAATAGCACTTGTAATTAGTCACACAATTACAATAAGAGTGGAAACTATCACCATGCACTATTTTGATATTATTACTATGCATTAATGTTTGCTTTGGCCCATAAGATGAGTCACATGGCGGACTGTCTGCATTAACGATGATGGGGAACAGATTGTCTGCTGGTATATACTGGGATAGCCCCAGCGGGATCAACAGAGAGGAGCTGTCTTACAGCCCCGGGAATTATGGCCTTGGGAGCTCCACCATGAGCCTCACTGGGAGTCGGAGCCAGTCTCTAGCATGTTTTCTCTAGGAGGTAAATAAAATGAATAGCTAACTAGGAATGAAAATGAGGGAAAGAAAAAATACTCGCACAAATGTGTGGTTCACTTTCAGTGATTCAAGTTTACTGTACAGGTTACATCAAAACAAATCTTTGCAATTACATTTTTCTTGGGGGAAGGGAGGTTTTCTTCTCTGAACTCCTACACCCTGGTTAAAAGCTTAAAACAGGCTGAGTTGTGCAAGGCTGTGTTGAGACTGATCAGGCAGGAAAGCGTGCTGTGACACTCCCATCCGTGTGAAAGAAGAATGGACCAGCTCCTGAAGTCCGTCCTTGCCGGAGCTTGATCTTCCTCCCACTTGTTCATGTCAGCAGTCCTGACGCAGGAGCAGGAGACGCATCCATCCCATCCTTACTCAGCAACAACTGCTATGGAAATCAGAGGGAAGGGTGCGTGCTCAGCTGCTTTTTATCCATCAGGGTTTGAACTACTGCGAGTTCTTTTTCTAGTAAAAGCTCAATAAAAACTGACCAAAAGGCCTTAAGATTTGCTTGGGTGGATTTTCAGTGTACTCTGTGGGGCAAATATTGGCAATACAGGGGCAGTGCCAAAAGTTAGGCTTGAGACACAAACCTAACCTGAAAAATTTGTATATATATATATTTCAGTTTTGCAACTGAAATAAACTTAGGTGTTCTCAAAGATGGACTTGCAAACCATACTGGAAAATGGTTTGCTACTCCAGTGAGATCTTCTGTCCCATACTTGATTGCAACCACATCAGATCTCTGTAAAAAAAGGAGCTATTATTTTAAGTAAACCATTAGCTTACTAAACTTATTTTCAGATATTTTAGTTAGCTTTTTAGTGCTCCTAAAAGGTGCTGGACTTTACAGTCTTTTAGCTATATGTCCTTAATTCACTTTACATCTCTATCACCAGCACTGCTTAGCTGAATTTTGAATAGGTTATCCCAGAATAAAGACTGGCATTTTCTTCCACCCCTGTAAGCGCTGGCATCATCACAGAGCATTTTCACTGGCTCTAAACTAAGTTGATGAGTTACAGAGGGGAACAACTTTTCCGCTAGCAGCAGAAGCATACCAGGTGTCAGATAGGAACGACTGGCCGTGGTTAACCCCTGACAGATTTGAACAGTGACCTAGATATCAGAAGCGGCGTATCACCTAACAACATGAAATACAAACATAATCCATAACCTTTATTAAAAATAGTGTTGCATTTCATCCCACTGCAGATACGTCATTATCGTGCTGTGGGCAAAGATGAAAATAGCATGCCCGATATTATGCATTTACATAATGCATAATAATGCTTAGCATACACATAGCACTGTTCACTCTCAAAACACTTAAAATCACTTAAACCTCAAAAAAAAGCTGTGAGGTAGATCAGTATGTTGCTTCTGGTTTTTATTTTTTTAATAATTATTTTTTCCACTAAAACTTATGTGTAAGTGCATCACATCAAGGAACAATAGATCTATGGCCAAATTCTGATCAAATTACTTTGGTGGAACTACTAATTATCTTTGAAGCCAATGGAAAACTTCCAGCAATATAACCAAAATCAGAATCTGGATCCTATTCCTACATGCCATAAAGCTGAGCTGTTATTGGACAACTTGGTACATCTAAAAATAAAGCCTTTGGTTTATTTTTAGCTCATTCTGGAAATCAGGTTGACATTATTTCATACTTCTCTGGCTAACTTAAAAAGTAAATTCTGACAACGTGCTTCTTTTCTTGTTTGCCGTGTTCTCCTGCCTGTTTCCAGGCACCCTCCCTTCACAGGCTGGGAAAGCAAGATGATGTGATTTTGCAAGATGGTACTGGTGGCAGCCTGTGGCCCCGTACGGTCAGTTATCAGATCTCAGGGACGATCAGGTACCTCAGAGTAAGGTCCTCTTTTCTCTCCCTGCGCCTGACTCTGGGGTGTTGTTTCTGTGCAGTCATTTAGTCCAGTGAACCCAGCTGCCCATTATTCTCATCTGGCCATTTTATACCCTCTTAGGACTCTTTAAAGAAGACCTCTAGAGTCCATCCTCTTTTAAACCCATCGCTGAAGGTATTGCAGCCAAGGTTATTGCCAGCTCTGGCTCAGTGGCTGTTACGGGAGGTCCAGATGGCCTTTCTTTGCTCCTGATAACCTTGGAGAAGGTGGGACAGATTTCAGCTTAGTCTTCAGTTCGCTGCAAGACGTGGTCAGTACGACTCACAGCAGTAAGCGGTTGTTTGCCATTTTGTTCCGCATACAAATTCTGGGAGGGATAAAATTTACTTTCTCTTGTGGGAGTAATGCGTTCATTTCAACAGGCCATTGTGGTTTAACTGTTAAAAAGTCCAGGAATGCCTGTGTCAGTTCTTCCCTTCCAACATTTTATTCTATCCTGTCATTTTGTCAATTATCTTTAAGGTTATTCTGCCAGTTCAGTGCTGTCAGCAGAAAACAAAACAGAGAGGCTGCTTTTTTTTCGGGGGGGGGGGGGGGGGGGGA
>VFFE01007703.1:3959760-4011429 GCA_008921705.1 Burhinus oedicnemus
CGTTTGCCGCGCCCGCCCGCACCGCCCGGCGCTTCCTGCGGCGCGGAGCGGCGGAGCCTGGCCGGCGGGGCGGGGGCGGGGAGGAGGAGGAGGAGGAGGAGGAGGAAGGGAGGGGAGAGACGGGAGAGGGAGCGCGGGGCAGCGGCGGCGGAAGGAGGAGTCGGTGCCGCCGCCGGATGCTGCGAGGAGGCGCCGCGGCCCCCCTGCGCTGCCGGCCGCTCACCTGAGCGGGCGGGAGGAGGAGGAGTAGGAGGAGCCGGAGCCGGAGCCGGAGCCGGCGGCCGAGCTGCGCGGAGCCCGGCGGCGGCGAGGCGGGCGGAGAGTCGGCCGGGCGGGCGAGGCCATGGCGCCGGGCGCCTAGCGGGGCCGGCAGCGCGGCAGGAGGCCCGCGTCCCGCCGTGTGCGCCCGGCTGGCGGCGGGGGCAGCCGGCGGCCTCCGCCGCGGCCTAGGAGAGCGGGCGGCCTTTCCCTCAGCGCGCCGGGCGCGGCGGCGCCGCCGCGGCCCACAAGATGTCCACTCGGACGCCGCTGCCCACCGTCAACGAGCGGGACACGGAGAACGTGAGTGCCGCGCCGGGCCTCCCCCCACCGCCGCGCCCTTTCCTCCGCCCGTCGCCCCCTCCACAGCCGTCTCTCCCCGGCACCTGGTGGCGGCCCGGCCTGTCCTGCCGCCCAGGCCAGGTGCCCGAGGGGCGGGCGGGCCGCGGCCGTCCCCTCGCCCGGCGGGCCGGGCGCTCCCCAGCGCCCGGTCGGCACCGCCGCCTGCCCGCGCCTCAGGCTCCTCCATGCGGCGCTGCCGGGGCGGGTCCGGCGCGATGGGCTCCACGTCGCCCTAGCCCGTCCGCGGCCCCGGGCCTCCCCCAGGGTCGGCGGGCGGCTGCCGCCCGCACGGCGGCCGGGCAACCCCTTCCATGCGTTGTTGGGCCGGGCCGGGCCGGGCTGCCCTTATATGTACTTGGCTGGAGCCGGCGGCTGTCGGCGCACACGGGCGGTTGGCTTCGGTCCCCCTCCGGGGAGAGGCCTCTAGCCCCCGCGGGCTGCAGGCCGGGCTGCCCAGCCTTCACGCGTCCCCCACACCGGGCACCCCCGTACCTGGGTCGGGGCACCCACTCGTGGGCTTTCTAACTGCCTGGCTCTCGGCCCCGTCTCGCCTGCTGGGATTCAGCCGTACTTGCTCTTTGTTTGGTTTGCACCTCGAAGATGATGCCCGGCGTTGCTGTTGCTGTATTCCTTCCTCTGTTTGGCTTTGTGTTGCGTCTGAGAGAGGCTGTCGTCGTGTCCTTGGTACCTCCTGAGTTGATTGTTTGTATCTTCCTTTGTGCTCTATTTAAACATCTTTGCGCTCTTCCTCTGCTCCGCCCGGAGTTGATGGTGTAGAAGCATAGTGTTGTTCTCTGTTGTGATCGTCTTCCTACAGAAAATAACCCATCTTGGTTACAATAGACAGCGTATCTTGGGAAATCATATCATATCCTGTCTATTGGTAGTGGTTATAGGCAGTAGTATGGGAGGTGTGAAATTTTCATCTTTGGTGAGGGGACCAATGTTAAAAGAGATATGTTTGGAATGCGTGCTAGATATTGTTAGTTGCCTTTGGGAGGGTAGCAGAAGGCACAGGAGAGAAAAAGGAGTAATACCGAATTTAGCACATGCGATCATTGCACCAACTTTTATTTCGGTGGAAAATGATCAGTAAGAAACGAAGGAAGATGGCCTGGTGTGTTGAAATGGGTTGAAGAAGATACTTATTTGTATTGCATCAATCCATAGAGGTTCTGGCCAATACTAGGAGCTCATAATGTTTGTTACTGTACAAGCTAAAGCAGCAGTGTCTGCTGAATAGCTTACTGAAATATATGAAATGAAAAGCGCATATGAGAAGAGGATTTGGAAGCCAAAGGTAACCGAAATGAGATAATGTAGTTAAAGAAGTGAAACCCTAGCTTGTCTTACTACAATGAACTTTTAGTATCATTCGCTCAGTGGAAGTTTAATTGACATAGTGATATCAGGCTGGTTACTAGTTAAAGCTTAAAGCAAGTCATTTAGTCTGTTCTTACTTTTCATGGACTGACAATCCTGTAGTAGTGTCAGAGCAAAAGCGAGTCCTTGAGGTGAAAATAAAAGTTTAGATTTAATTAAATGACGAAGTCCAGGTTTGAGTGATACGTTACTCATGAGTGTCCATTTCAAATGTATATAGGAATGTAGATGAGAGATGACAGGAAGGGATAAGAAATATTTATGCATATATCCAGTAATATAGTACATAAGACTTACAAAGTACATTTACACAAGGCAAATGGAAATATTCTCAAATGTCATCAACTTCTATAGAATGAAAACGTCAATTAAAGTGTTAGTAGTTCGTTTAGAAAATATGCTACTTTTGGAAGCTCTATTTTGACACCAAGAGATAAGCAAGGATTATTTTTCATTATTATTATTATTATTTCAGAGAGTACATTGAGTATCTGAAAAAAAAAAAGAAACAACCAACCAGGTTTGTACAGGATATCAAAATACTCAAAATTGCCCATTTACTCTTGAAAATCTTGGTGTAAGTCTGTAACCTAATACTAATGAATATATTCCTTCAGTCAGATAAACAGTAAAGAGCCATGCAGCAGTGATTTCCCAAATCTGCACAAAGTAATTCTAGTGCTGTCATTAGTATGGCGTCTGCTGGGTTTTGGAGCAGAGATCTCAAGGAGGTTGTTGCTTCTGCCCTCTGGGGAGCCTCGGGAAGCCCCCTCTGGTAGCCATGGTCTCACCTACCTAAGACCTTTTGCTAAAGTGGCAAATGTGGGATGGAGGAGGAGGTGGTCTGTTGCTGACTTCATGAAGAGCAGCATTCCTTGATTTTAAATGGACCCTGTCAGGGTGAGGTGAGACCCTTAATTTACTTTTAATGTGCTTCCTCCTGCTAATAAACACTAATGGACTGGGGAAGTGTTTATGCTGATGGGTCTTGATGCACAAAGTTTAGCTAGTAAGCTCTGGGTAACTGAGGTGGTAAGAAGTTGTAACTAAAGGGAGAAGTTACTGGAAAGAGTGAGGAGTTAGAGAGCAGAGTTAAGCAGAAGTGGGTTTGGCCTGGTAAATCAATCCATCTTTGTAGTGCATATTTCCAGTTCTGGAGTACGTATATTAGCAAAGCTTTCCTGAGTTCTGCAGCTAATGGTGATCTTCAGGAAAGCGCTCTTTTCTTCCGTCTCAGATGCACGGCCGTCTCGGCAATGTTGCTCCATTGTGTGACTCTCAAGGGACAGACTGTAGCTCTGTATCCCGGAGAGAGATGATTGATGGTTTTGAGTACAAACCTATGTACCCGTCCAGCTGTGCTTTGCACGTGGTGTGAGGTCGTTGCATGAAATCATGGGGAGCTACGCTATCACTGCCACCCCCCGTCTCTTGGCAGCTGCTTTCAGAGCTCTTTAAAACAGAAAATAAATAAATTTCAAGGTATGCTTTTCTCAGTGAGTATGCAAGCATGTGTTCTGTCATTCGGGGGAAAAAAGAACACAACACCACAAACCCTATAATAATTGGATATAGCACCTATCATAAGAATATACATTCCTTGAGGAATTATGGGAGTTCCTGGTGGGATGGGTGAAAAACGTGCATGTTTCCATAATTCTTTGTGCCTTTTATCCCACAGCGCCCTTTGAAAATAGTCTAGAAGAGATAAGATCATGCAGCAGATTACTTGATAAGGTCTTAGCTGGAGTGAAAGGTGCAGGGGCTGCTGACAACAGGCAAACAACAGGTGGAGGGAAACGGTGGTTGTGAAACAGTCAGTGTATGTGTAACTGATAGGTCTGCTTTATAGAAATTCACGCACACCCCCTTTTTTTTTTTCCTTTTTGCTATTCTTTACATCTCCCAGTGATATGTTTAACTTTATTAACAACATTTTTCATTGGAAATGTTATTTCTCTTCCATGAAAGCTATGTTTAAGGAAACTAGAATATGATTGTCAAACATTTATTCCTATTGAATGGTTTATTGGGAAACTTGAGGAAATTAATGGGTGGAGGCAGTACAGTAAAGATTATTTTCATGTCTATTACCAGATTTATTTCTTTCAAGTGAGGGGTAAGAGTAGTATTCAAAATAATAATCTTCCTGTGTTTTGGTTTTGTACATGTAACTACTTACAGCTTCCTCTTGATACATTTCAGGTAGGCTGCAGTAGATAATGTTTCAGTGTATTCAAACACTTGCAATTGGGGTTAGTTTGGGTGAACTGAGCTTTCCATCTTTGCTGAGGCTGGAGGAGGAGAGGGAAAGGAATCAAAAGTTCTGAGCTAGAGAAGCTCTTTTGTTTTCATTGAGTTGGTATTAATTGAGGAAAGAGGGGCTTTTATGTTTTTCTCTTCATATAGTATTGTACCATGCCATTAAATTGGGGAATGGTTTTCCTGAATCAAGGCAAAAGAAAATTAAATACAACAGTAATATAGTCTCGTAAATGTTTTTGGGGAGCTCTGTATAAGAAGAGACTCATAGAGATTCAACAGTCAGCTGTATGCTACTTGCTTTAGTAAAATTAATAAAAATGAGAATGCTGTAGTTTGTTTTTCCTGACATAAGGACCTCTTAGTCTGGCATAAGAAGACATATCTTTTTTTCTATAGTAAGTGTAATTTACTCTTTTGAAGGTATTACTATTATTTGTGAAGGTATTACTATTTAATTGCATTGCGGTGTCACCCATCTACCTAAGTTTTAAGGTATTATTTTGCTTTGTACTTTTCAGACACATAAAAGTTGGTTAATTCTGCTGCAGAGATCTTGCATGTTTACGGCGGAAGAAGGAACAAACAAGGCAGGAGTGCTGGATGATAACACTGGCCAGAGTCAAGGAGGAATGTGGGAATTGTGGTTTGTCTTACCTAGCCAGTGCCATATGAAAATGATTCAGACATGTCATGGTAGAGGAAGTTTTAAGGAAGGATAATGCAGTGACCTATCCTAATGTGTTTTACTTCATTATCATACAAATAATTATAATTTTGACACATGCACACCCATCTGCAGCCTAGTGAGTGAAGGGTGATGTCTTGGATGCCAGCTAAAGTGGGCGTGGTTAAGGATGACTTTCTGATAGTAGAGGCCACTAGACAGCTGCATTTTAAACAGGAAAAAAAATTGATCGGGGCAAGAGATAAGAGGATGGAATGGAGCGGTCCGGTTGGGGTAGTGATAATTATACCATGTTTAATTTCTTTCTTTTTTTTTTTTTTCTTCTTCTTTCTGGATTTGCTTTTGCACAATAAGAACACATGGTTTTGATTTGGACAGAGGGGGCGTGGGAGAAAGTATCTGACAAGAATTCTTTCGTTTAGTGCCTTAAGCAGAAGAATGGCCTAGTTTCCAAGCCTTATGGGTTCAAGAGTACAGCTGTATCTTTCTTATCCACAGGAGATGGGCTTTAGCAAAGTGGAGAATGCCTGTGTTTTTTCCTTGTAAGATTATTTTCCTTTATCATAAATACACCATTAGGTCGTATGTTTGTTTGACTGGTAAGAACAGGGCATGTTCTCCTAATCTTATTTGGAAGGTTTGTGTTTTCTCTATGCAGACTTTTTATTTGTTTGTTTTGGTTCAGGTCTTGAGCAAGCTCCTATGTTGTGGGGAAAAACACATGTTTAGCTAGAGCATTATGCATGGAGAGAGCAAGGTTCATTTTGTTACGGAGTATGTTATCCATTTTGAAGTTAACTTTTCATGGGAATCATAGAGAGTCATGGGCCAAGTGATATAGATGTTTAGTTTCATTTTCCTTCTGTAAAGAGAAATATTTTGGAACAAACAAGTGAAAATGTAGCTTCACGCTTCAGTGTTCTTTCTAG
Source organism: Burhinus oedicnemus (assembly GCA_008921705.1). Classification (NCBI taxonomy): domain Eukaryota; kingdom Metazoa; phylum Chordata; class Aves; order Charadriiformes; family Burhinidae; genus Burhinus; species Burhinus oedicnemus. The sequence continues at coordinate 3,965,623 of VFFE01007703.1, forward strand.
GCATCATAAAAGAGTATATAAAGTTCAGAAAGAGTTAATGAAGTTTGACTGTACTACTTGTTTAATTTCATACTTCATGGGGTTTTTGAGGTTCATAGGTAAACATAAGGTTAGATTGTTTGTGGTTGGTGTTCTGAAAACTGTACTTACATGATCAGTGGAGTTAAACGCTGAACTAGAACAAGGAGATTCTGTTCCGTGGAGCCTTGTTATCAGTGGCGTCTCTGCCATCATATTTTTCTGATCACACAGACTTACTGTTTATATTAATATAGCTTTTTTAAATTTTCTAACTCTGCACTTAATGTTTTAATCATCAGTAAAAGCAGGATTTTTTTTTCCTCATGATACCAAATTATATTTGGAAATTAATGTTTCTACTATAAATGTGGTAAGTTTCTACTGTCACAATTGCTCTTGTTTAGCAGAGACAGTTCCTGCCAACTTCTAGTTGATATCAATAGTTTAAACACAGAAAAAGTACTAATTTCATTTTTCTTTTAAGTGCAGATACAGTAATTTCTGTAAAATTATGTTCTCAATCAGTGACTTGTATTTGCACTTGCAGGGTTTTTTTTCTTCTTCTTATAATTTAGTATAGACTTAATATCTTACTGATGTTTGAGAGAGAACTTTAAACACTGTTTTCCAGTAGACCGGATTTGTTGAGAAACTATCCTGTAAAAAGAAGAGGTTATTTTACGGTTAATGTAGAGCTAGAAATCTATGGTGCGACTAAAGCCCTAAGACAGATTTCTTACAAATTGGTCTACTAAAAACTTGAGAGTTTGAGCAAACTTTTCAAATGTTGTGATATCAGAGAGAAAGCATTTTATCACTTCTGTTTAGATATTATCTTTTAGTAGCTTCAACTTTTTTTTTATTTTATTTAATATACGTTTAGGCTTCCTGCTGCCCTCCAGGTTAAATATACTACTTGTAAGTTGCTGCAGATAGTGACATATTTTAAACTTAGCTTATTTATGTTGTGGTCATGACACGATCTATTGATTTATTTATTTGGTTGGTTGTTTTTTTGTTGGAAACACAATGCTTGCTTTTTGTGGTTTGCTTTTTTATTTTTATTTTTTAAAAATCTTTCTGGAATTTCAGAATCACCATCACCAAAAATATTTTTTTTCATGACTTCACAATCTTTTTCTGCATCTTCATTCTCAAATGTTTACTCCCCTCTAGGTAGTAGTAAACTAAGAAGAAATGTTCTCCACAGTTGAATGTTTCTGAAAACAACTATGAAAGCAGGAAAGTTCCATCGAAACATTCACGTCACTCGGTGTAATGAATATAATGAGTATATAATGAATATAATGCAACTGAATCTGAATTTTAATAATAAGCTCTTTCTCAACATCAACTACGAAGCCTGTTTAATTATTAACGTTTTTCTACTTTTTTCACATTCTAAATTAACTTTTTTTTTGTTCTGTCTGCTCAGTGCTAAACTGAGCTTTAAATTGGACCGTTTCTATTTCATCTAAGAAAGAAAATTTCTCCTTTTTTTGTTTTTCTGTCAATAACTTAGTAAAATAGCTGAGATCTCAATGTCAGTTTAAGACTTCATAGCTGTACATTTTGATGCAGCTGAGACAGTTTTGGTGAGCACGCTAGTGAATCTAAGGTTAAAAATTCCAAGAGGCTAAGGTGGTCCTTGTTCTTAAGGCAGGTTTCCCTGTGCTTGATTCATCTTATTTTTTTCTTAGTGGCCAAACATGCTATAGCTATCATGGTAAAATAGTTTAAGGCAGACCTATTGGAAAGTACTCTCTGTGCTTATCATAATCCTGCTTCTTTTTGAACTGAGATGCCAATTGAAAAAAAAAAAAAGTTTGGTTGTCTGCTTTTTGTTTTGGGTTGGTTTTTTTTTCAGATGAGCATTTTGTCAGGGATTTCTTTATGTATGCTTTTGAGGAAAGCACCAACTTACGCTGAAAGACATGTTCACAGTTGTAGTAAGGCGGCTGCACAGTTAAACTCAGCTGGGCTACAATTAACCTTTAAAGCAGTGAACTGGACGTGCTCATGGAGCAGTGCTACAGCTTAGGCTGTAATGATTGATCAATAGAGTGTATTTATGTAAAACCCAAAAGTTCAGGTTTTCTGTGCACCTCTGTAGAATGGAAGAGCATTATGTTATTCTAAAATTCCTGATGTTATCAGGACAGCAAATTCTCGATCTTACCGGGACAGATGATCGACAGTCACTTTACATCGCTTGAATCATTGTGGAAAGTAGGCTCTCTTCTGCTGGTATGAACGCATTGTCTGTGTATGTTCAGATTCTCATATTCTATTGTTTGTATATGGATCCAGGAAAAAGTAATTTTCCGTCTTTTATCTTGCTGTTCCTATGCTTGTGGGACACCTTAGGTGTAGGCTGTGGGTGTCACAATGAGAGGTGGTCTGTGCTCCACCTGTTTGGTTAACATTAATGTGGTTTACAATCAAGATGACTTTTGTAAAGACTTCTGCAGAGCTGTTCAAGATTTAAGTGCTCGGTACCAATGAATCCTGGCCCTTTGTGTGCAAACTAAGACTTTGTTTTATGAAAATGTAAGACATTATAGAAAACTACATTCATAATACAGTAATACAACATGTTTTGAAAGAAAAGGATTGTTTTTCTTCACACTTGCATTCTTCAAAAGACTGGCAATATATCAGAAGGAGGAATCTCGGTTACAGTAAGCTTTAGCCAGTTTCACTGTTTTAATCTCCAAGCTGTATGCCAAATCTAAAGAAGCACTTGCAAAAAAAAAACAAACAGTAAAACATTCTTTGAATTGTACAGTCATTTTGAATGCCCAGTAAGTATAATACCTTGATATGTCTGTTCATAGTCCTAATGATTTGTTGGGTAAGGATTGATAAGCATAGTTAAGTTATACTGAGGAGAGAATGAAACGTTCATTTCAGGTCAGTATCTGCCTTGTTCCCCATGACCCTGGTGGTGTGCTAGCAACAGGTAGAACAATAATCCTGTTTTACATTTAAACATGTGGCCTGTAGAATTCACAGAAGTAGAAAAATGTTAGTCATGTTAATCAGAGCAGAGAATGATATCCAAACTTATGATATATTTTAATTGAGTCAACATAAGGAGCTTTGTCCAGTTGTGTTACAGAACTGTATTTTAAACATACATAGTTGTGATATGGATAGCTTGACTAATAAGGCAGAACTTTATTTCACCTCTGATGAAAGCACTTGTGTAGTACACTGATGTTCACGTAGCTGAACATACAGAGTTACTGGGTAGCCCATGGCAGTCTTTTGCAAGAGCAGATAATGATAATATTACTGGTGACAAAGTCTAATTGTTTTTGTATTATAAAGTAATAGTAGTGCATGATAACTCCTAAAATCTCAGGCAGAGACAAAATTAGGCAAGGTTGTTAGAGAGAAGTGATATCTTACATTAGACAGATGTGGTTGGGGAAAATAGATTAGATTTGGATAGATTAGGCTCTAGTAGGGCTTGCTGTAAAGGCTCCTGCCCAAGGCTAACCTCATGGTAAAACCTGTAGTGCCTCTGCTCCACCGTGCTTCTGTAGAAGGACCCACGCCTTAGTCATGATGCAGTAAAACACGCACCTTCTTGTAAGTGGAGGCACAGCCATAGTCACTGCGATAGAGTGCTATTTTCAGCTCTCTTGGAAGCTTTCCTCCTGGCTTCCTCCTTTCCCCACTGTTGGTTCTTATCTTTTCCATCTTAACCCAACACTTAGGAAGAAAGTAGAAGAGAAATAAAGTAAAACATCTTTTACTTGTCTCCAAGCAGCTCCCTTTTTCAGAGGGGAAAACGCCATTTATTTGTAATCTTAATGTTAAAGGTTATCACATAGACTATTTTTCTTATTTAGTCCCTCAAATATTCGACCAGTTTCATTTTAAACCTGGTGATAGCTTATAACCTGCCATCACAGCAGCTTTATCCTTACATACTTCCCAATATCCATCTTTCTGTGATTCCATTTACCCATGTTCATTAAATTGCTGGCCATTTAATACCTGTGATTTTCTATCTTATCACATTCTTGCCCCCCCACCTTGTTTTCCCCTACATTTTGCTTACTAACATGCTTTTGTGCTTTAGCTTGTGTACTAGTTGCCAACTTCCTTATGCTTCTCACTGTTTCTGGGACCTTTTCCAGTTTTGCGCATTTAATGACATAAGTAAAACCAATACAAAGCTTTGCTAAAGCTATGTAGTTGTAGCTCCTGTTTTTCCTTCAAGTAATATCTTTTTGTATGAATCCCAAGGAGCATTTTAGTATGGGAATAATCTGAATTGTAAAGTGAAAGGGAGTGAAGAAGTGTTTTGCTGTGGGTGGCTGGGGGGACTTGTTTTTGTTTTGAGGGCTCTTCTTGGAATTATTAGCAAAAAGGATTGTTACAACTTTAAATACTCATCAGTTAGACTGCATTTCCTTCCCTCCCCCCTGTAAAGTTACTGTGCTTTCTTCTCTCAGATAACAGCAGAGACTAACCAAAGCTTTATAATGATTACTTGGAAAGGATGTACAGTCTTATAATGTTCTTTGTAGAGAGGTTTTTCTTCATAAACTCAGTAGATACGTGAGGAATTTAATGTATGAGGATTGCAGAGTTAGGGAAGCGAAGTGTAGGGCATACTGCAGTACGTGTAGCAGCAGTGTAAATTACTTGTGCTTAAACAGTAAATATCTGAAATTCCTTTTGAGAGTGCATGCTTGGCTTCAGTTATATGTAAGTATCTTTCTAATTCTTAGATGTTTCTGTCATTACTTAAAATAAGCAGAGGCATAGCTCAAAAATTCAGAGAATCTCATGGGTTAAGAGGAGGCTGATTTTTGCTGTGAAAATTACCTTAGCCTGTTAAATGCTACGTTGAGCTCTTACAGAGGATATGGTTGTTTTCCACAAATGGATTACGTGTGTAATGTATTTACTCATATCTCTATTCCAGATAGTATTATTGATTGAAGGTAATAGAATTCTTTAAAGCATTTGGGGTTTTATTTAGTATTTTTTTTCCAACAGTAATCAGATTTTCTTCCCCCTGCAATTATTACAGTAAGGACTGTCTACCAGTGGTTAAAAAGAATTGGGAAAGTGTCATTATTTGATGAAGGACTAAAGTAGTATTTTCTCTTTAAGATCAGCTCCAGAAGGAATAACAATTGTAATAATTCAATAAAATGAGATGTGTACAGAAAATATTGATAATACTGTCTCTGAGTAGTATTTACCAGGCATACCTATGTATAATAACTTTTCAAATTTACTTGTCTTAATTTGATATTAAATGAACAAGACAGGCTGCTTTTTAGAGTTCTTTCTTTCAGTGATGGATGAACATAAGATACACATGAACAAAGAAAATTTATGAAAGCACTTCACAATGAAACTCTTGCTCCATCTACTGCATAGTCCAGAGAAATCTTATCTACAGAAAGTTGGTATGAGCAATGAGGGCAGATCTGATATACATGCTGAAATTAATCAATGGAAGACATAATTATTATTAGAGAATGTATGCCTACAGCAGTGTTCATAGACAGGCTAAAGGAAATCTAATCCCTCAACCTGTGCAAAGCAAAGTAGACTGATAAAATAAAAACTGCATTTAAAGGTCTTTTTTAAGAAAGCTATTCTTGCTTATCCAGTGATTGCAGAAGTATAGCACTGATATAAAAAATCAAATTTTGTTTTCTAAATACTACAAGATAAAATATTGATGATTATTATTATTGCTGTTGTTATTTTTTTGTGTGACCTTTTGTAAAACTGTATTTTGGTATTGTGTACAAGTTTTTTCACTGTTACTCATTAAATCCATTTCCTAGAGGTGTGTAATATTTAGTTTAAATAGAATCATTTTCAAATTGAGTAGTGTCAAGCCTTCTGGAGTAGCATAGAAGAGAGAAACTGGACTCCTGTATCTGTCTGTTTGTTTTCATTCCCTTCGCATAATAATTACTAACCTGAAGAAGGTGAATAAAATATAGCACTTGACTATTAGACTAAAGTTATGACAAAGTGAAATATTAATGGTGCATGAGCCATTTTCCTAATATTGTCTTGACTTAAATGAAGATCTTTCTAAGACTACCTCAGTGGGTGATAAACAGAAAAAAGAAGAAAGCAAACTGGGAGACTGTCAAGTATATTGGCAGGTAGTACAGTTATATATTAGAGTTAAGTTTACCTTGACGTATTTTTTGATAAAGGGCAGAAATCTCTGCCTGATTTCAAGTCAGCTATTGAGTGGTAGAAAATGAGTAGATTCTTTGTTATCTGCTTGGTGAAACAAAAAAGATATTTAACGCAATAGCTCTCATCCCCTGGGATTGTAAGGGTTCTAGTTAGTTTGATAAATTAAGGAAAAAAGAAAAAAAAAATTACAGATGGAGTTCCCAGTGAGCCTGTGATAATTTAGGGATCGCAACATTGCGTAAGGGGATGTGTGTGCTTGCACCAACCAGGATGCATCAAAAGAAGTGTCACCAGCCGGTCAAGGGAGAGGATTCTCCCCCTCTGCTCTGGTGAGATGCCACCTAGAGTACTGCATCCAGTTCTGGAACCCCTAGCATAAGAAGGACATGGACCTGTTGGAGCGGCTCCAGAGGAGGGCCACGAAGACAATCAGAAGATTGGAGCACCTCTGCTATGAGCACAGGCAGAGAGAGTTGGGGTTGTTCAGCCTGGAGAAGAGAAGGCTCTGGGGAGACCTCGTAGCAGCCTTCCAGTATCTGAAAGGGGCCTACAAGAAAGCTGGAGAGGGACTTTTTACAAGGGCATGTAGTGATAGGACGAGGGGTAATGGCTTCAAACTGGAAGAGGGGAGATTTAGATTAGATATTGGGAAGAAGTTCTTTACTGTCAGGGTGCTGAGGCACTGGAACAGGTTGCCCAGGGAAGCTATGGATGCCCCATCCCTGGAGGTGTTCAAGGCCAGGTTGGATGGGGCTTTGAGTAACCTGGTCTAGTAGGAGGTGTCCGTGCCCATGGCAAGGGGGTTGGAACTAGATGACCTTTAAGGTCTCTTCCAACCCAAGCCATTCTATGAACCTGTGATATGTGATCATCTCTCCTAGTGCTGTGGCTTTCCTCATCTCTTGAGAGGCAAGAAGCACCTTAGGACTGTGGGTGGAAGAGGGGCCTTTGGCAGGCTGATGGTGGAAGACAGAACATTGCTGTCTGACCCATCCTGAGACTTGGAGTAATTGAGTGATGTTCATTTGAAATCTGTATAAGGATGACTCTGCTTTAAGGTTTTAAGGATGGATTCCTAGTTGCTGGTAGGCTGATCAATAGTCCCTGTCACCTGCTGACATTGTCCTCTGGTTCCCATGATTCCTCTGCTTTCCTGACTTTCTGTTCCTTAAGACTGAATCAAGTTAATTCCTGTTCTAATATGAGACAGCATCTGGTTAGGTAAGCCACCTCAACTGGGGATTTCCAGACTGTAAGACATGTTGCTGAAGTTTTATCCAAACTATTTTGATTGTGCAGCTCGGGACAGAACCAAGAGTTGCCACTGGTAGTGGTGGGCTGGAGGCCACCGCTGCTGCTACTGGTTATTTGCTGTCCCTCACCATCTAGATAAAGAAGTCTGTAAATGCCTGACTTTGACAACTTGCAGGCTGGGGTACCATCTGAAAACCATAGCTGGGGATCTGGGATTCCTCACCCACTGATTGTCAAGGACTCAAGAGAGAAAGTCATACTCTTTTTTTGTACTTTTTTCTTACTGTTGGACTGTCGGCTTGTTTTAATGACTGTATTCACTTTGAATACATATTGGTTTTTGTTCAACTCTTTAATTGTAGATTCTTTGGCTTGTATTCTTAAGCTTTATCCACCTATATATACATGTACATTATTTCTTTTACATTTTCTTACCTTTTTATTTGAATGGGCTGGGTAAATCTATTGTTTTTAATATTTCCTTTGCATCCTGTGATGTCTTTTCTTTCATTTCCTTTGCTGACTTACATAACGTGGACTGCTTCATTTGTTACACTCATTCTTGTGCTTAGCTTTTACATCTCAGCTATACTCATGCATTTCTGTTTATGGTTTGAATTCAGTACATTGACAGATATCTGTGGTACATGTGTGATTGTTAGTATTCATTATCTACTCTATTACTGTATCTGACAGTTTAAAGCATAAAGAAATGTATTATTTTCTCTGGCTATATTACATACTTTGCAAAATCTTTAAGGAATATTGCTGCTCTTTGCTTTTTTCTTTTTTTCAATTTAGCTTCCTAGTTGCATATATTTCTAAAGTGTTAAATTATGGTCATTTGTGATCATAAATAATTGAAGCCCAAAGGTTAAAATAAGCGGTTGCATGAATTTAGAAACAAGGGGCTCCAAGGAGTTTGTAGTCTGAGCTCTGTGTAGAGCGCACTCTTTGATCATAAGATATGAGCTGGTCCAAGGGGCATACAGTGTTTGGACAGCTTAAAGTTAAGCATAAATCTGTGCAAGGTTGGGAATATATTTGCTAAGTTGAAATGTGGTGTAGCATTATCCACATAAAGGTAAATAGTTACTATAGCCTAGCTGAGGACATTTTATTTGATCTGTTAATTAACACTTACATGAAAAACAGGGCAGAGAGCACTCAGCAGAAGATTGTCTTCATTTTGCTTTGGTTTTTTTCCTTTGAGTTCACCATGTCCCATTATACTGGCTGGCTTGGATACATCATCATACTCTTGCTCTGTATGTAAAACATGGTTTATACTTTCAGAAGACCAACTAAGTTTAGGCTCATTGGTAGAAGTGTAGTACACCATCTAAGGTGCTTCCTCCTCGTAGGAAGGTGGTTGATTTTTCCTGTGCCAAAATGTGTTACTCCTCAAGGTAAACCTTTGTATCAATGCTTATGAAAAAAATATATCTGCAGAATGCTGAGTCTGATTATATCCTGGCTTAAATATTAAAACTGCATCTCTTTAGCAGATGGGGTCTAGTAGGCACTCTGCACTTCAGCCTTCTGAGGCAAAATTTGTTAATGACATCAGAAGGCCTTGCTGCAGAGAGTTGGACCAGAAAACATTATCAAGCCTTGAGGCTGAAGAAACTAAGCTGGTACGCTCTAGTGTAAGAGGCCGTGGAAGTGCCCTCCAGGTCAGGAACAATTCCCTGCCCCTCGCCTGAAGACTGCAGCTCCTGTAGAAGGGTATGAGATAGGACCTCTTAATCTGTTATAGGTCCATGCATTTTTTTTTTTTGTCTTCTAATTCCCAAAATTAACTGGTTGCTCAACTACTTTTAGATACATTTATGTTGTATGTACTGTATTGTATGAAGTGAAATATTAAGATGAGGCTCCGTACCCTTTAGGTTAAACTTCCAAGATCCCTAAAAGGTATATGTCAAAGGAATATTGGAAAATACTTCTGAATGTTGGGTAACTTCATCTGAAACATAGCTTGACATGATCCTCAGACTTTGCAGAGTCCTGCACTGCCCTGCAGTTTCTTTTCTAGGGCATGTGTGCCTCAATTAGTATGCATTGCTATCAGGTTGGATATTTTAATTGGTCATCTCATCACTTTTTAGAAGCAGGCTTTACTTCAGAAAGTTAATAAGACCTTGGGGTAAAATAGTCTTCAAAATAAGACGGTGATCTGTCTTGATGGATTCATCATTGGATCCATTGGATGAATCCAGTAATGGGGATGTAAAGACTTTAGAAATGCTGTCCAGCTTGCTAAAGGAGTAACTTAATTTTCTCTTTTATGTAACATAAATTTTAAGAGTGCTTTGCCCATGCATGTCACTCCTAAAGAGTAGCTTCTTAAGCTCGCATTTGTGTGCTCTTCTGTCTCGCGCATCTGTGCAGGTAGACAACACAAATAAGCAAATCTACTTATTTGTTTGTGGGATTTCTTTTGTTTGGTTTGGGGTTTTTTTGGTTTTTTTCCCCATTCCTTCTGTTGTGTTTTTTTTTGTTTTGTGTTTTTTTTTTTTAACCTTGTTGTGGAATGGGAATAAGTATCTCTTAGCTAAAGTTTCACTACTGGTGTCGATTTGCCTCTGGATTATCAGGAAAAGCGGTGTGATCAATTTTCTTTTCCGTGTTGTTCCCGTCCTGACAGTGTGGTTCCACAAGAGCTTAACATGGAGCTGATGTTTTCCCATCTTCACGGTGCTGCGTGTTCCCTGTCCTCCTTGGGCCTGTGCTGGTGCTTGGGAAACTGTCCGGGGGTACACGTACTCAGGGAGCTGGAGGTTACCCTGGCAGAAGAGCTGCTAGGTTTTGTCTGGCCTGGGTCCCTGTGTTGGTTCTCTGTCCTGCTGCCCCAGTGGCAGTGGGGCTGCAAGTGGGTGTGGGCATGTCAGCAGTGTAGGGTCAGCTTCGGCAGCCATCATGCCATGTGTGGCCTCTTCCAGAGTTGTTTTAGGTATGCAGTGGGCAAGGAAAAAATTCCCATTTCATAAACTCTGACAGAAAGAATGAGTTGGGATTCAGAGCCTGGTCCCAATTAGCTGTGTGTATGGTTTCCTTCTGTAGAAAAATCCTCAGCTAGCCCAGAAGACTGGTTGTTTGATCGTGAGTGTCAGAGACACTTAACACTGTAATCTGGTCACTGTTTTGTGAGTAAACCTTGCCTCTTGCTGCTGCTCTCGTCTGGAGGCAAGCCTCGGGTTTCCAGACTGTAGAAACAGGCCTTTCCCCTCAGTTTTGAAGTTTGATATTAAAGCATTTTCCACTTCTTGTACTCCTGCAAATGTTTGAGAAGCTCCATGTGCTTGACATGATCCTGAACCGTAAGTCGTTTCATGTCCCTTTTCTCCTGCCTTTCATCAGGCCAGTTGAAAAATGACCTGGCTGCATCATTTATAAGTGCAATAAAAACTCCTGCCAGTTTCCTTTGCCAGAAGTTTCGCTTTCTGGGTGTGTTCAGTGTGTTCCTGTTCTTGTTTGGTTGGTTCAATTAATGATCAACATTAACATTTCATTTTCTTTTTGTTTTACTGAGGGTTTTTGAGCAAACTGTGAATGCCGTGGCATTCAGCAGCAGTGCCCCGTAGCTGCCTGTGTCTCCGGGTGCTGGCAGGATGTCCTGGGTGAGCTGGGAACGTTCACTGGGAGCTCTGTGCTGACAGGTTTGAAGATTTCATTAAATCAGTCAAAAAAGACTGACAAGGTTAAACTGATGAGCTCCTGAGGAAAGAGCAAGGGCTGGCAAGAAATGTCGAAAAGGCACTGTTTAGAAATGTTGAAAAGGCAGTGTTTAAATGTGTCCAGGAGGCTGCAGCAGGAATAGCCTTTCTCCTTCATCACCCCACCCCACCCCCCAAGTGCTTTTCTTCAAAAACGTGGGTTCATGTTAGGTCTTATGGGTGAGGGATGTTAACCACTTCATTTTGACAGGATAGGAAATGTTTTACTCTTTGGCTTGGTAGGGCTGACTGTAGCTTCTAGTACTATACCAAGTGACAAATAAAAATGAGTAAATGTAAGACAATTTTGGGAAAAACTCCTTTCCCCCCCCTCCTTTGGGTTCCACCTGTGGTTTACTGCAGCAGCTTTTAGCTGGCTTGTCTCAATTTTCACTGGGGCTACAGGGAGGATTCAGTCTTGTCGTAGCAATTAGTGGAGATGATATGGGCTGACTGTCCTGAATTAGCCCTGGAAAATCTTGTTTGTGTGTTTGGGATGAGTCAGGAAGGAAAATGCCAGGTTGAAAGAACTGTGCCAATTCCGAGTGAAACGGAACAAAGGCAGGAAGGTCCTGTTCTTCTGCACCTGCACGCCTGGCTGGGCTGAGGGCTTTGGGCCCAGGGAGAGGAGGAAGTGTGTTAGCCGAGTTCAGGTTACAAGACCTGATTTTAATGCTATGAATGTATTTGTTTTTCTGAAATGTTTTGACTGACTTCTCAGGGGAGGGCTGGTGCCTGATTTTTTTTTTTATCCTTTAAATAAAAAATATCTGTGGTTCCATGTGATAATGAACTCCACCCTTCCATATGGCATAACTGTTGTGTTTAAAAAAAAAAAAGAAAAAAAAAATTGGGAGCACAGTTACTGTAACACGGACAGGATTTGTGACAGGTTAGTGTCACCATATGAAAATTACAAGTACTCTGAAGAACTTTGTGTATGAACTTTGAAACCCATCAGTTAGCTGTGTATGGCATGGCACTGGTAGATGGTGCGCTGTTTTCTATCCTAGACTGCTTCAAGTACGGAGCTGTAAACATTGCATCCTGTGTAGTTTGCGATTAGGAAAACAATTCTGCCTTGAAGTTGGCAGTTGATGTCTTGCAAAGCTATGTTGAGCATGTAAAAAACAAACAACCCAAAAAAACCACCAAAACTTCTGAGGGGCTTAGACACCATAGTAACAAGCACAGGATAGGATTTACTCGATGCTCTGCATAGGTTTACCTATCATCAGCATATATGTATGCTTTGAGAAAGGAATCTTTATTGTATATTGACATTAAGGGATTGTACTTCATCTTGCAATAGATATATTTTACTATTAGTTTTGAAGTTGTTTTGTTTTTTGTTTTTTTTTTAAATACAGAGAATTACAATTGAGGAGAAAAGGAAAAGATACAAAAAAGAGCAAGGGGAAGTTACTTTTAGTATTTCACTTGATACTATATATTGAGCTCCGTGCTTATAGTTTGGATTTTTGAAAAAAAAAAAAAGGTTTTTTAAAAGCATTTTCTATAAATTGCTTTTCAGAGTTACAGCATCAGTTAATGAAATGTTTCCATATGCTTGACTGAGGCCAGCTTTATTCAAAAGCATTGTTTCTTATTGCTGATAGCTTCAAGCTCTTTCGAAAGTTCATGCCTGGAATTCCTATGTATTATGTAAATCTGATACAAACAGAAAGATGCACGTGACTGTGTGTGATTATTTTCTTTGTGCACTTCTGGAAAGCCTGTGTGAGCAGGTTCAGGGTTGGGTACAAGTTAAAGACAAACTTTTCACAATTTTGTGTGATTCTCTTCTGTCTCTGCCATGCATTGGTCTCATTATCCAATTTAAAACCGGTGTATACATTTTCCATTTCCCTCACTGGTTTTTGCTTGTTTGGGTTTTGGGAGTTTGTTTTGGTTTTTTTTGAGCTGAGTGCTGCATACTATCCTATTTCAGTGGAGTAGGTTGATCACCTTAAATATTTGGGGGTTTTATAATAAAATTTCTGTCATGCATTTGCAATCTGATATGCATTTCATTGCTGATAAGAAATCATTAAAAGAATTCAGTCTTTTTAATTGTCCTCTCCAAAGCACTTTTTTTACATGTCTGAGGTAAGAAAAGTTAGAGTAGGTAATGCTCTCAACGTTTTGATTGAGTTCAGAGGTGCTTAGTAATTGTAGTATGATGTGACGGGTACATGTGGCAAGAGTAAGCTGTGGTTTTGTGCAGATGTGAGGTTTACCTGGAAGAGGAGTGAATCTTCTTTGACGCTAACTGATGGATCAGGTACTATCATCTCGTGCAGTTCGGAGTTGCACCACGCTTCATGCCGGTAAACATGGACCTCTGGGTACTCTTGATATGTGACGCAGAACAAGCTGATCTGAACATCTCTGTTGGTTTCTATATTGAGGTTTACCAAGATCGTTCAAAACATTGGACTCTTCTAGTTTAGTTTGATTGTTACTTCAGCAAAAGAAAAAGACTTGCTTGAGGTGGTTTGCTAGAAGCTCCTAAAGGAATGGTTACAGACAACACGAAAGCAGCTGGACATCCAGGACATTATTTCTCATCTTTCTCTCCTTTCCTTCCCCTGTATTGTGAATCAAAGCTGTTGCAGATCAGAGCTGTTTAGAAGATGGTCTTCTAAACCCTTCAGACGCCCTCTGTCTGGGCTAGCTATTTTGATTACCTTGCAAAATATGGCAGCTGTTATAAATGCTCATGTGTATGGCACATGCTTGAAAACGTTTGGGGTTATGAATATAAAAATTGGCTGCAAGAAACCAGTTCAGAAAAGGAGATAATATTGAGAGAGGAAGTGTGGTGATGTGCGTTTTCTAGCACCGCGTGTGCATACTCTGCTTCCATGGGCTGACTGTACCAAGGAATTTGCCTTGCAGTAATTTAAGAAGGGGAAAATTGAGGACTAAGATGTTTGCTTAATTGACTGAGGTGTATTTGTAGGCAGACTGATGTGTGGAAGTTACTCCGTTACTCAGAGGGACTATAGAGGCCCTCAGTGTTGTTTGAGAAAGACTGTGTGGTTCAGTGGCCAGAATAGTTCTGAGGACTTTTTAAGACTAAGCTGTAAGAGCAGTTTATATATGTCATGATGTAAGTTTAGTTACAGTGTACCATCTGTGAGAATACTACCCCCGTGGCTAGCTAAGTGGCTAAAGCATGCTGAATAAGTAAAGTAGTGAAGCACACACTTTGTATCTACTTGGTGGGGTTAGTTCTGCACTTTCTCAAAGATAATGTGTCTGGGCATCACATCATCTTGCTTTTGCAAAGCTGCCTTTGGTAAACAAGGAAAACTATAGCTTTGAGTCTTGGGGAAGCAATGGGTCAGGGTAACTCTCTTGTCATTTTTAGTGCTGTTGAATTTCTGTAACTCCTGTAATGGAACATGTCAGAAACAAACCTAGCTAGGAGTAGTAAGTGTTAATTGAGCTTTCTTTAGTTGCAGTCTAAAATTCAAACTTTAATTGAATTACTTTTTTGAGATTTCTGAAAAGGTGGTGGATTTTGTTTTGTATGGGTTTTTTTCTTGGTTGTTTTTTTTTTTGGCTACTTGATTAATGTGCAAAATACCTAAGTGGCTGCTCTAATACATTGCTTCAGTTCTAAAATAGTTACTGCTGCACCTTTTTTGTTTAAAATTGCATTTTATTTTAAGAAACATCTAACTTTATATGTTGATTTCTAGACATTTTATTTAACACTGACATAAACTGAACATACAGGGAGTCATGTTTATCATGTACTAGTAAGGTAGTGTTTCCCACTAAAATATATATATATATCTTGAGATAAATTATCAAGATATCTAGAGAAATATCAGACTCCCTAATTAAAATCCTGTGTAGGAAATGCAGGTTATTAGCTGGAGTTATTTTCAGATGGCAGTGAACTTCAAGGAGACTGTTGGTTTTTACAGCTTGCTTATTCCCAGCACCCTGATAAATTTCTCAGAATTTGGAGATTGTTCTTCTGAAATGGCGTTTTTAAGTAGCCACATAGTAGCTGATGCATAATGAATGAATGTATTGTAATGGACCAGAAAGATCTTAAAACTACGTAGCCTGTCTTTCTAGACAGTGTGGATATTGCATGCTTCTGCGGAATTCAGCTTTAGCATTGTTTGTAAATAATCTCTGAGATACCATTATTTGACCTAACTTGATTTTTTTTTTTTTTCACCCAACATCTTAACCTTGTTATGTTTCAATTTTGTTGAATGCTGATTTCTAGAAGTTGATGAGTTTCTAGTTTAAATTTCTCTGTACTTTCCAACAATAGCAAGCTGTTTGTGTGCACAAGAGAGGCCTATTGCAAGACTTAAGAAGAATAATTAGAATTTCATTTGATGCTATTCAGAAATATTGTGTGTGTGTATATATATATGCGCGCGTGTGTGTGTGGTTCACAAACTAAGAAACTTGACCTTCTTTATGCATGTTTCTTGTCATCCTTGGCCATAGCTGGGGAGAATAGTTGACTCTGAAGGTAATTGAAGAGGGAATAATTAAGAAGCTCTCCGGAGGGGCTTAGTTTTTCTGTCACAAAAAGACCAAAATCCAGAATCATCATTACAATGAACTCTGTTACTTTTTTTTTTCCCCTCTTCATATTGGGTTCTGCATTATATTGTCATTATGATTAAATAACTGCTTGCCCCGGTAAATCCGCGTTAAAATGATCTGTCCTGTGAAGCCATCTTTCACTTTGCCTATGGCATTGTTTTTGCTTGCCTATCCAACTGTTTATCTAAAAGATCCCTTCAAGTATCTACTGGAAGTAGGCTAATCCTATGAAGCGTATGAAATTGGCAATTGATATTAGGGCTGCTAATGCTTCTGGTAGGCATTGTATTTCAAGCAGTGAAGATCTAATTGTGTGCAATGTAGGCTCCAAGACTTCCAAAACTTGCTTGTGTAGCATAGTGCTGTAGCTCTGGATAGGTATGGCTATAATATTTATTATTACCACCATACAAACTGATCTTGTGGGTTGTTTTCTTAGATGAGACTTTTATTTGGGCTCTGGATTATCCAATGTAGGACTAGTGTCCAATGTTGAAGGAATGTTTCAAAGCCTCTTTGCCTGGAGCAGTCCTTCTGATCCTTTCTTTCCAAGTCCACAGAAAGTATTTTAATTATGTGCTTCTAAAGGATAGATACTATAGCTAGCATGTTATTTCATGATTGAATAAATTTGTCTGATACACAGAATCTAAACATGCCTGGCTTGCTTGGTTCTGCAGTAATTTGGAAAATGGTTTAGCAGTGGGGATAAAGCAGTATTTTGCAGAGAGTCTTGGGTAATGAAAAAAACAAAGAGAAAATTATATTTAGGACCGTTCTCCTGGCCATAGTGAATAATTAATAAAGCTGGAGGTGATGTAAGCAGAGCTGTGCTACATTTGGGAAGAACGTTCTGGTTGTGGTATAGTCCTTGTTTTTTCCGGTTCTGTTGCAGCTGTTTGCTAGTTTTCCCAATTTTACTAGTGCTTATGTCCCAGAATAACTCTACTTGGCTCAGTGGGACTATCTGTAAAGCCTGGGTGTTTACAGGAGGTGATTGACTTCAGTCTATAATAAATGCAAGCTGAAGTTGGAAGCACTGCTGTAAATTCCATTTTATGTAAGAAATTAATTACTTGCATAAGGAATGACAGGTGAGATCAGCATAGACCAACATTAGGTTGGGTATCGGGAGAAACCTGTCGCTGCCTTCTGACTCTGCTTTCAGCTTAAGGTCGAAGATCTAGAAACCTTTGGTCTGTAAAGAAACGGGCTCAGTTAGTGTTCTGTACAAATATATTGAGATACCCACTTTTCGATTGAAGCAGTGAATAAGGGGAAAATATTAAGGTGTCTTGAATTTTGCTGGTGCTTTATGCGTAGGAGGTACGGAGTGAGCTGGGAGTAAGCATGCCTTTCTGCTACAAAATCTAAAAACTGGTCTGAGAAGACACTGTTTCTACCTGTAGTATTTGCCTGCCTTAAAAATCTGTAACTTAAAAGATTAGACGCTAAAATTTACCTGTTAAACATTTGTACCCATCTGCCACTAATGTTAGTGGCATTTAGTTAGCATTTGAAATACTGAAACTCTTAACACCCCTTTGACATCTTCTCTTATTTTGGTTTCTCCTTGGAACATTTCCAAGCACCATCTGTATCTTGCCCCTTATATACTTTGAAGTTAAACAGTACAGGAGCACTGCAGATTCCAGTGACTAACATTTCATGTGGGATGATGTGTTGGCATGCATTAAAAATAACATCCTTTTAGTTCTTCAGAATTTGAGATTTAAAATACATTTATGAGATATCATGGGGTTTTCTTCTTCAGAATAGATTACTTTTAAAGATGTAGATTGTTCATTAGTTGAATGAGAACTTCTGTGACTTACAAAAAGATGCAAACAGGTTTGGGGAGCAAAACTTGCATGAAAAAATATTTTTCTCATAACGTTATTTAAGATGAATAATTGAGCGAAACCTTTTTTCCAAATAAGCCAAAATACAAATATTTGTACTGTGTATAACCATAATCAAATTTAGTCTTTTAAAAATACAAGTTTATTGGCAACATAGTAGTGTAGTGTGTCGTTTGGCATAGTTTCATATTAAAAAAAAAAAATAGGCTGTAATGGTTTGTTGATTACTGCTTAGGTGTCTCTGGTTCTACTTTTGTAGCTGGTAAAATGTTTCTGCAGACCGTTTTCTTGAGATATGCATCAAACTGCCCAAAGACTGCATGTTCTGCTTAAGCTACCATTCAAAGTTATCAGTTATACTTGTAAAAGCAAATAAATAGCTCCCCTCTACACTTTTTTAGGCTCTTAGTCTGTTCTGCACCTGTCTAAAATCCAAGTAGCTAAATTCCCAACTATTTTATCTGCCTTCCAGCATACCTCTGTGGATGGATATACTGAACCACATGTCCAGCCTATCAAGTCAAGTAGCAGACAAAACATCCCCCGATGTAGAAACTCCATTACATCTACCAATGAAGAGCACCCTCACATTGGAAATTATCGTTTACTGAAAACAATAGGAAAAGGAAATTTTGCCAAAGTGAAACTGGCAAGGCATGTGCTTACTGGAAGAGAGGTAAGCCTTTAAAGAAAAAAAGAAAAAAGGTCATCAGTGTTTTATATTCTCTTTATAATATTATCTTTGTAATAAGTATTTCTGCTATTCTTTTACCTTTCTCTTCTGAATAGAAAAAGCACATTTGTTGTCATCATAAAGGAAGATGCAAAGAGGCTGTTTCAGGATATAAGAAAAGTTACCTGAGGTGCCTGAGTTTTGTCCCTCTAACCACTCACCCCTTTTTGGTTTAAAATGTAACTTGGTGAAGAGATCAAAAAGTTTGTTGCGTATCAAGGGGTATTTTGGGGCTGGGAGGGGGTCCGTTCATCCCCAAGCATTTCCAAAACCAAAGAGAAATCTACTGGTAGATAGATAGATTTCATTGATATTGATAATCTTTTGATAGATAGATCAATCCTTAATATTGAAATCTATTGATAGATAGATCTTGTGTTTGAAGGGCCTGGTTTTGCAGTGGACAGGATAACATTGTTCTGTCCAAACACTGACAGAAGTATAAAACTGATTCCTTGGTGGTACCATCTGGTGGCAAAGTTCTGAGCTCCTGCTGGTAGATCCTAATAGGTGAGAAATTTTGCTTGATGAAATGCATAAAAGCAGATATATATGCATGTCTTACAGGCATATCTGTGCTTTTGTTCACAGAGGTGCGATGTATTTTTGTTCAAACGTTTTTCTGAGTTTAATAATCAATGATTGTTTGTTTTTTCCCAAGGTTGCTGTGAAAATAATAGATAAAACCCAGCTAAATCCTACTAGTCTGCAAAAGGTAAGAATATACCATAATATCTGAAATTCTGTAAAAAGTTGAACTGTGATCTTTTATTTACTTGACAAAAATATTCAGTCCCTTTTATCTTAAACATCTTTGTGTATGTATGACCTTGGGAGGCAGTGGTGTTCTGCTGTCTTTGCTATAATGTGCATGTGCAATTTGTCTGAGGGCAGTTACTTTATGTGGTTCCTATCTAAGCATTGCTGCTTTGCTCTTCCTCCTCCAGCTTTACCCTTTGCTGACAATAACATTTGCATCTAATTAGCTAGTTTGTCTACATACTAAATCAAGACGTAATGCTGTGAAGGATAGTATTTTTCTTTATTGTAGTAATTGGTTTTTGTGGACTTAATGAGAGTGCCAATTTTTATGGCTTCAATGGGTTTTTTACCTTTGTTTTTATATTCTTTCAACTTTAATAAAATATTTGTTAAACTCAAGGGACCTTTGGCAATTACTTTTTGTGTATAGAATTGACAAAATGTCTAAACTTAATCAGAATATTCTTGTTTGTTTGTGCCTGTAGATAGAAATGAGAAGTCCTTCATAACCATTGTGATAAGTGTTTTAACAAAACCCTGGGGTTTTTTGTTTGGTTTGGGGTTTTTTATTACTCAACTATGCATATGTTTGGTTGTGGCTGAAGCTCAGGAATCTTGTATTGTCCTACTGTAGGTTGCCCATTATAAAAATTTGGGATATTTTTTGTTTACAAATACTAGAGTGCTGTCTGTAGCTGTAGGATGAGAGAATGAGGCTTATTGCTGTTCTTTTATCTCTGGCTGTTGTTACTTTTTTTTTTGTCTAATTTTGGTTATGAGGAGTTATAAACAACTTTGCTTTAATTTCTTTTTTCTTTGATTTCTTTTAATTCTTTGATTTATTTGCCTTAATTTCTCTTCTGTAGTGTTTTTTTTATGGGTTCTTCAGGATTTTATTTTTAATTCAACCCGCTGTACAGAGTCCATGCCAAAGCTTTGCTATCCTTAAGTCCTATATCCTATATTAAGCAAATCTCCCTGCTAATATTTGAGCTAGTAAAGAGGGAGCCACAGAAGCAGTATGTGACAGAGCATATTGGGGAAATCCTGTGCTGCTGATCTAGCTTTTTTTCCTACCTAGCTTGGTATTTACACCTGGAGAGCTAGGTGAGTTTGTCTCATTGTTGAGCAATGAGATGGTAAAAAATGGCAAAACTTTCTGGAAACCTAAGCATGGAAAACTTGCTTCTGGGATAACTGCTTTAATGATAAATAAGTTGTATTTCGCACAAAAATATTCAATAAAACATTCCAAGAATAAATGAAACTTTCATAGCTTACAAAAGATGCTGTCACGCTGCACAAGTAATACACAAAATATTTGTGTAATAGTGCATTGCTGCTGTTGTTTGTTTTTTGAGTGGGAAACTGATAACGAGAAACATTTTCAGGTACAGGTAGAAGTAGCTTATAGCAGAACTAAGGACAGAAGTTAAATTTAGTGATTTAACCACAATTCCATTCTTCTTAAATAACTTCTAGAAATATTTATCCCATACATCTTCTGCTTACGCTGGAAAGTGTGATAATCTGTTGGTATAAAGTTTTCCTTGGTAATACCTTGCTTGTAATTTTCAGAAAAAATAATCTTTGCTTTTAAGCTCTAAATGTCTTCAGTTTCCTACAATCTTCTGAGAATTTTGAGTGAAACTGAATATTGATTCCCTGAAAGCTTTTAAG
The DNA here is from genome assembly GCA_008921705.1 of Burhinus oedicnemus. Taxonomy (NCBI): domain Eukaryota; kingdom Metazoa; phylum Chordata; class Aves; order Charadriiformes; family Burhinidae; genus Burhinus; species Burhinus oedicnemus. The sequence continues at coordinate 3,986,436 of VFFE01007703.1, forward strand.
TAAGCTTAAGCACAGATTTTGCACAGTCACTCAAGCAACTGTAGGGTTTTTTAAGGCAAATAAGGGTGGGGGGAGTGGTTCATCAGCATGCTTAGAATTACCTGTTAGTATTTTCATAGGTCATTTATGTATTGTAAATAAAACAATAAAAAACTTTCTTGTTCTGTTCTATGAAATCAGTCATCTTTATTTTTTCTTTCTGCACTGAACTATTACATAAAGTTTGTGATTCTTTATGTACTACATAGTATCACTGTAACATGAATTTTTATAATTTTGTCACCAGGGTTATACTGTATATAGGACTGTTAAGTAGTCAATTTTTTCTTCAAGAGGTAATGTTGGGAATGGGAAGTGGTGATAGTATTGTTTTAATAGGAACTGACACTTTTCTAATGAATGTTTATAAAGAAATCCTGGAGTATGTTACTGCCACAAAAATACCGTTCCTGAGTTTGAACTTATCTAAATTAGCGTAGCTGAGAGCACAGTCTCTAGAACTTCAAAGCTGGTAAATTCTACACAGGTCAGCGAAACTTTTAGGCCTTCAATCACTATTGATTATTATTAATCAAACAAGACCATGTAGTGATCGTAGGCACAGGGTCGTTCACAAAACCATCCCCTTTCCATTCACTGTAATATAAAGGATACCAAGTGGAAGTAGGTTTTGCTGTAGTACTTGCTACTGACCTAATTAAGTAAAATGAGTTGAGGCATCATAACCTCTCATGCACCGTTCTGTTTTGTAAACAGAAATATTTGAGCACGTAGTTCATTTGCTGAAAGTGTCATATAAGCTGGGTCTGTAGTTAGTCATGGGTATGAAAGCAAAGAAAGTGTTTAGTTTGTTCTTAGCCACTCTCCCATGTTATTTGTGCCGCGTAATATGGACAGGGTACATCGCAGACATAGTTAGTTTAACTTAAACTGTCAAATGTTACGAGATGACACAAGTAAGCTGACCTTGTGAATTTTTAATTTTGCATCCTTGTGCATGCAATGTGATAGTCTTAAGTTATATTTTGTTTCTTGCTTTAGGACCTCTACCTCTTTAAATAGATAAACAATGTTAAATTAAGGGCACTGCCTTTTATTTTGTTTTCAATTTGTTCACTATATGGTTCCCATCTTACTCAGTGAGCACCTGTTTAGAAGACAGAGCTGGCTTCTTTGTGAACTTGCTGTCTTGATGGTAACATGTTGTACTAACTTAGCTTTTTCCACTGTCATGATTGTAATTTGTTCCCAAATGTAAGTATTTGGGTTTCACCATAACTAGAATTTATATCAAAATAGCTGTTCTATTTTCTGCATGTCTGCTACATTGGAAGTCTCTTCTTGTACTGGCTTCACTAGGGATGTCTCTGAAATAGCATTCTGTTGCTCTTCTGCAAACTGCTAGTGGAGCAGAAGATGCCTTTTTTCTTAATAGGTTTGACAAGCAAGTGGCATTTCAGTTTTTGCTTTTTCAGGGGTTAGCGGGCTTATTTTTATTCTTTAAACATATCTAAAGCCTCAAACTTAGGTTCTTTCTGTTGTTAAGAAAAACAGAACAGAAGTAAAGTAGCGGTAGAATATTTGGAACAATTTCAATGTGTTACCTATTGAAAGCTGTGCTTTTTTGCAGCATCCCTTCTCAGTAATGATTTAGAAACTAGAGGAGCATTCAAGCACATCTTTCAAAGCAAGAAAAAGCCTTGGTTAACTGAAGATTTTTAGTTTGATTGTAGTGACTTAAAATAGTAAATCTTAAACGTAGATGTGAACCTGACAGCAAGTAGAAGTGTTAGCAATGGTGTGACAGAACATCTTTGTGCTTTCTGCAGTCTGTGCCCTGAAATACGAAACTGGAAAAGCAGGAATCAAATTTTCAAGCCTTCTCACTTTTCCATAGATACAAGTTCCACAAATTGAGTATGGTGCTGACTGTCCTCTACTAGTGAAGCTATTGAGGCTACCACCTATTTGCAGCAACGAGATGCTTGTTCAAGAGCTTTTTTGAATGGTAGCACTTTGCTAAGAATGAAGAGCAATCCTATAGAGAGATGGGGTGGGGGGACAGAAGTCAGGGAGCACTTACACCTTCTGAGAAAGCAGTACACTGCTACTCGAGAAAATAGAGGTGTGTGTGAATTCTGAAAGTGCTATTTTTTTTTTATCAGTAAAATAGATCATTATATAATCCTGCAGCTCACCTTGTCACGAAAGAAGAACTAATCTCACTGTTCTGTCCAGATTTCTATAAAATTAACAAACTTGGCTTTGTAGGAAATAACTATGGTCTTGTTGCTTTAATACATTTCTTCCATTGCATATAGAGATATTCTGGGAATTATTGAGGGGTGTAATGGCTATTGTTGCAAGATACCTCTATTTGTAAATACATAGTTATTCACATAACTACTGTTAGTGACCCGCATGCTTTTGCAAGGGGAAAGGCAGGGGGGAGGGGGGAATTTAACCCAAAGTAGTGCTCCACAGAATGCAGAGTTGCAATGTAAAATAATGTACTCTAATAGTTGAATTACTTTGATGCTTTTATTCAAGTGTTATCCATTGTTCAGAGATTTTCTAGATGTTTCTCTGTTGTGAGAGAAAATTGGAGAAGTAAGCTTTGGCATTTTCTTAATTTGTATAAAAGTACATTTATACTGGACCAAATAAAATTCTGAATATACACCAGGACTCCAGAGAACAGTTCATTTGCCCAGTTTCCATCCTGCTCCCCCTCTGCTGTTTTGAACGTCTGTATTGAAAGGAGGTTTCCGGCTCTTTCTCCCCACTCCTCATTTGAGAGACCCTTACACATCCCCTTGGACCGTATGGGCCAGGAATTACACAAGGTGTAATGTGTCTGTGTTCGTGGTCTCTACATAGTGCTGTTCCATTATTTCTGTTCTTTCAGTCTTTCAAACAATTTCTTTATTCCTGGTTTGGAAGGTATCTGTCACGCCAAGCAGCTTTAGCAAAGCTGCTTGACTTAGTTACGTAGCAGTATTATGGAATACGTAAGTTGCATCTGCCTAATTTGCAAGATGCCTATACCTGACTTACTTCAGAAAAAGATCTGAAAGTGTGAGTTTACAGATAAACAACTGCTGGAAACTTGTCAGAAGCCGATAGCAACTGCAAAACACAAACTTCCAGAGGAATGTGGATCTCCCCATGAAGAAGGCAACCTTGCGTGCTGTAGTTTCAGTAGTGGGCAGGCAGTTGGGAGAGGAGTTTTGTAGGGAGTACAACCACTTAGGGTGGGTTTTAATCTTTTCCCAGAGCAAGCCATTTAGTCAGCAGGTACCTGCAGGTAGATTCCAAGATTTCAGCTGTTCTTTCAATTCTTACTCTGCCAATTTCTCTCTTTCCCTCCTCTCATACGTTTGTAGTGAGGCTGACACCATCCCATCTATAAAATAAAATAGTCAGTGTCCATTCAGCTTATGCTTGATGTGATTTGTGTGGATGAGCATCACCTGAGATAACTTTGGCTGCTTCAGCCTTGTCCAGTTCTTGCTCTAAGCATGCAAACATATTTCAACCAACGTTAAAAGTGCCTTTAAGTCAAAATCCCCAAACAAACAAGAAGCCCACCTCGGAGCCACTAACTAGCAAGAAAATACCCAGATTCACCTTGCGACTTTGAGTTCATTTAGAATTTGTCTTAGAGTAGCTGCTTTCTTTCAAAGGGTTGAGACTAACTCCTTCCTCTTAATGTACTCACAGTGACTACCAGGACTATGTACCTGCTTTCGTATGAGAATATATGCTTCAGTTTTCTGAAAAATGTCTATTCAATAGCATATATCTTTTTCAAGATGTTGTCAAAAGTTTTATTGGCATTTGTACGGAATAAACTGAAGTCTGTACTTTGGGTCTTGGTGATGTCTTCTATTCAGAACTGGAGCAAATAAATGTTTCTTTTGTATAACAAAGTATCAGCATCAGGCTAGAGGTCAATAATGTTCTGTCTTGAGGAAAACAGACTTTTATGTCCGTTTTCTAATAGGCTTTTTCCTTTATGGAAGAAAAAATTAGATGTAACATGGAACAACACTGTGTCACTGTAAAATCAATTCGAATCTTAAACCGATTAGTAAACTTCTAAATCCTATGAGAATATTGAATAGAATAATGCATTTATTTTGCAGTTACTATGTGCTTCACATTACGTGTGAAGTTGTGTTTCTTAATGATCTTTTTTCTAGATTTGAAATTGTTTTATTTATAGAAGTCTAATATTTTAATCCTGCTTATGAAGAGATGCCTTCATTGCTGTAACTTTTATACCAGCATTAATACTGTTAAGTTATGAAATATCTTTCCGATCTTCTGGCAGGAATTGCAGTTTTCCACATACTTGCTTAGAAGCTCTTCTGAAGATATGGCATCTATTGGTTTAGATTTGTTAGCTTCTGACTAATTGACACTGATTTAGCTGAGAAACTTTTTCTTGTGCAACAAGTTCAAATACTTAGGAGAACAGAAAAAAATGCAGAAAGAACAGCCTGGTATGATGTTTTTTCATGGGAATAACTGACTTTATGAGGAAACAAGAATATTTGCCAAAGTTAATTCTAGTGCATAGTATTACATATCCACATGTTACATTTTGAACACAAGTAAACTGCTTCATACTGTTCATGTTTTCTCAGAGAAATGCTCTTATAGTCTTTGCTTCCTTCTGAAATTGTTTTAATGGCAATTATAAGGCAAGTGGATAGTAACTAGCTTGAAATACTTAAATAATGTAAATATAGAATTGCAATGATATTACTTGATCAAACGCTGAATTCCAAAAAGATGCTGCTCTGTAGTCTTAACTTGTAGAATAAATGCAGAATTTTAAAAATGTTATGATTAAGTTGCACAATGGAGTAAAAAAACATCAGTGTTGTCTAAGCAAAAGAATTTTAATTTCTCTTAACTTGTACTCTCAGCCATCATAAGATAGAAACTAAAGTGCTCCTCTTTGAGGAAGCGTTCGGTCTCTGGATTGCATCATTGTACCCTTTTGCAAAGGTAGCATCTGAACAAATGGGACTAATTTTGAAAATGGAGGGAGAGATGTCCTCTGAGACATCAGACAAGCAAAACGGCAACAGCGCACTTGTGTGTTGAGCCAAGTTTCTCTGTAAGGAGGACTGTAGTGCTGAGATGTTTCCAAAACACCTAAACATTACACTGAAGCCAGTGAACTTTTCTTCCTTCATTTCAGCATCCTACTTCAGCCCAATACGGGGCTAAAGAGTGTACAGCACGGTAAATAAATTTGACGATAGGGATATGCTGTTCACATGAAGTAAAACAGTGCAAGCTTATCCGTACTGACAGCCTCAAGTATAGAGTAACAGAACTACATAGTAACTTTGGATTCCTTTTGTTTGCCTTCTTCCCTTTGAGCCCCTAGGTTAATCTTGCTTCACCTCTTCTTTAATCTATAAACCAATGAATGCTAGAAATTTAAAAGCAGAGACCTCTTGTTTCTGGTTTTGTTTGGGGTTTTTTTGTTGGTTTTTTTGGTGTTTTTTTTTTTTTAAAAAGTAAACCCACCATTGTCTTAAGTATATACACTTAAGGCTACAAGTTAGTCCAATTGTTTTTAATTACGTGACTCAAGATCATAAAGCAGACTTTCATCAGCCATAAACCTTCAGGCCGTGCTGGGAGGAGAAGGGGACATTGCTGTTTGTGACCCAGTGTAAAATTTGGTAGTTGTGAGAAAAGTGAACTCGCCTGCTTCACCTCTGTGGAGCAGTAGGACTAGGGGACATCAGGATTCCTGGTATCTAATTCCATTTTAACATCTATGTGTTCGATTCTTCTGTAGTACTACAGTTTGTATTTGCACCCACAGTTATGTATGTATGCAGGGTAGTTAGCTGAGCTTGCCAGTCACCAAAGCAATTGGAGCAAAGAGATGACAAAAACTTGTGTGAATAATCTGTTGGTTTTGGTCAGTGTGAATCTCCAGAAAGGGCTATAAAATTTACCTGTGTCTGTTTGTATAAAGCTTAAAAATTAGTCTGTTTTTGATATGTAGTTGGTAGTGGTTATTTTTATATAATGTATAAGATGTAGATTATGTTTTCTGGAGTTTACTGTGCTATATTTATCTATATTTTATGCTAATGCTATTTTCTGTGGCTTATGCTGTTCCTTTTTGCCATCTAAAATTGCATATCTTGCATAACTTTTCCCTAATAAGCACAGTCTAAGAAAATTGTCTTGCTTCCTTGACAGTTGTTTCGAGAAGTACGAATAATGAAGATACTGAATCATCCCAATATTGGTAGGAGCCCTGCATTTCTGCGAACTCTTTTTTTATTATACTGTTTACATTTTACTCTCTTTGGCTTTATTTGAATGTACTTTACTGCTATGCTTTTGTTCATTAAACTTTTTCGATATAATAGGACAGTGAGCATTCAGTAAATGCTTCATTGTCTCACCTCCTTTATTGACTCTGCTTGAAACAAGAATTTTCCTCTGAGGAGATAAACTGCTCAGTCCAGGAAAGCCTTAACACTAAGTAGGAGATGCTGAGCGCTCCAGTCTGTTGAGGGCCCCAACTCCCCTCTTCCATTGAAATTACTCTTGAGGCCAAAAAGCACGAGTTTCCTAGGTGGAAGTAGCAAAACTCCATTAGTTCAGTCTAGGAAAGACTCCCTCTGACTGATATTTCCAGAAAATTAGAATTACAAAGTATGTAATTTTCCCTTTCTGCTTTAGTTCTTTCACCTACCCCACAGCTTCAGGGCCCTACTTTGTGATGGCAATTCTTCTGGCTGAGGAGGGCTGGACAGTCTTGTTCCAGAGACAGTTAATGGTCCTGAATTGGCCAGAGGGCTTGTTGCATACAAGGTATGGATGAGGTGTACAAGTTATTACATGCTAGGCACTCCCTTCTCATCCCTTGAATTGTTTGTTGCTTTTCCAGCATTCTTAGCTTCTGCTGTTTTTTGTTTTCTTGGGGGTGGTGGTGTGTGTTTTAAATAAGTGGTTGCTATTACAATCTGAGGAAAGTCTTTCAGACTTATTGTTTCTGGTATCCACTTGGCTTTTAGTTGGTCAGAATCTCAGATTTCTAACTGGGAGCAGTTCACTAGCGAAACAGGGAAGGTTTGTATGATCTTGAAGACATCTGTGACAAATTAAACACTAATTTCAGCATGAACTCATCTGTACAGTGTGCATAAACTTCTGAGAAAATTGTGAATTAATATGCTTTATTATCAACTGTGATTTAGAAATTAATTTTGCTTTTCCCCCCTCAAAAGAATGCTAACCTAAAGGATATAGAGTTTTAATATGGTTTAGTGTTATCACTGGCCATGAATTATACTCACTTCATAAGTATAATTTTCATTTGTGCTGTGCTTTTCCTCCTTGCTGCAATCTCTCATTCATTTTTCTTGCAGTAAAATTATTTGAAGTTATTGAAACTGAAAAGACATTGTATTTGGTAATGGAATATGCCAGTGGGGGTAAGTGGATTCTTAATTCTGCTTTAAGGGTAAACAGCTATACAGAAAGCCATGCCGGTTGCAGGCTTAGGAAGGATTTAAGAATTTTATGGTTAACGACTTGTTCCAATCTGGCCTTCACAACAGACCTAGCAGACCTCCCAGGGCATTCTATAAAGTAACCTATTGGGTTTGTGCTTAAGGTTACTTACCATTCTGAGGTTTCTGCTGGAATGTCAGAAGATGATATGGTGCTGATTCTGGCAAAAAATGGACTCTATTTATCTGCTATGTTTAGGCAAGCACTGGTGCCTCATTTTATCTTGAAAATGTGTGCTAAAGCACTTGGAGAGGCAGGTCCAGGGAATGGGAATAAGGAACATAGGAAAGGGGACCAACAGGATCATAAAGAGTGAGAGAGATAGCTGGTGCCTGCTTGAGAAGCTGCTTAGCTTCTGAATGGGAAATGTTTGAATGTGGGAAGGGAATCCAGCACAGGGCTAGTGACCAGCTAGGAAAGGCTGCTCATCAGACAGTGCAAAGATGAGGATCTGAAAGGCATTGGAGCAGCCTTATTAGAGAACAAGAAGGAAAAGAAAGAATACAGATACTGTAAAGTGCAGCCGCTAGAGATATGTGAAACAAATCTGGTATATAAGAAGTTGATGGTTTCCCAGTGTGTCTTATATTCAATATGAATGTTTTTCATTACTGAAGTAAATTCTTTTTTTGTTTCAGTGTTTAAATAAATTTATTTTAAAAATTGAAGAAGCCTTAGTATGAAGGGTTCCAGTTTTATTTCTTGACTATTATGTGTCTGAAAAATGAAATCCAATGCAAACAGTAAAAAGGAATTTCTCCTCACTGCTTCTATTTCCTTTCCCTTCAAGAAGGAGGGGGGAGGGTGTTGTTTTCAAGCATGATTTCATTGTGCATGACAGTCAAAAATAAAACCTGGGCAATAGGACTGATGTTTTGTCCTTGTCATGGTCAGGAGAAGTGTTTGACTACCTAGTTGCACATGGAAGAATGAAAGAGAAAGAGGCTCGTGCAAAATTCAGGCAGGTATGAAATTAACATTCACTCTTTCTTTTGTTTCTATGTATGGTGTTTTCAGATAGACATGAGTATGAGCCTACTTATTTTACTTAAAAAAAAAAAAAAATTCATTGTTGTGATAATGTTTATTAAAGCTGGAGTGGAAAAAATCCCTGAAGAGAAAAATATCTGCTTCCTACATACTATCTAAAAATAGTAAGACTGTTTTACATTCTCTTTTAGTGGATGTTCCTAAGAGCCACGTTTTTTTTATTGTGACTCACTTGCAGTTTCAATCCTTTTCTGAATATTTTAGAATTTAACAGATGTTCTATCTAGAGATGTTGATATGATGACGTGTATTGCTGTGTCATGTCACTCTGTTTTGTATGAAGGGTATTCTGTAACAGGTTTTTATATTCTTATTACAAACTTTCTCATATTAGTCTTTTTCTTACCCTGTTTTTAGTGATTATTTTGTGAAAAGCTTTAATTAGTTAAATAAACAAAATTTGGTATTTTTCAAAATTACAGTATATCATTAACAAGTAAAGAAACTGCTTTTAACTTGATGTTTCAGACTTGGTTTTTGTTATAAATATGTGAAAGATGTATATGGAAAATATTGAATCAACTATTCTGTCAGGGATGAATTGCAGAGATACGCTGTAAATATTTCAGAAGATAAAATCTGAGATAGTACATCCGGCTCTTGGGTTGAGGGATGGAATAATTTCCTTTTATAGTTATTGCTGTTGAGTGATCTACATTTAAAATAGATGTTTCTCCTATTATCTTGAGGAGTATGTATTAAACTTTTTTTAATAAGAAAATGAGCTGCTTTTAGGGACTTCTTAGTTTTAGTATTTGAGCTTTAATGAAACTTACATGAGTATTTTCTAGAATGAAAGCTTTATTTATCAATTTCTTATGTTCTACTGAATCATATCAGGAGCCAAAATTACTAAATTATATAGGAAAACTTATACTGAGATTGAAATAAAATATTTCACTGATCACCTTGATGTTTCAGATTGTATCTGCTGTGCAGTACTGTCATCAGAAATGCATAGTTCATCGTGATCTTAAGGTAGGCTGTTACTTATTTTTCATTTTGCTGGTTGACAGTATAGACTTAATTTCATTCTATGTGTACTTATCCTTGCCACTGTCTCTGAATGCCTCAAACATGTGAATGAGGGAACTATCACATGTATTTTATTCTCAATTTTCTGAAGCACAAAAATAATGTAGCTTGCCTGTTGGAAGAGGGAAGAGACAAGAATAGAACATGTGTTACTTTCATTCCAGTTCTGGCTTTAAGAAAAAGACATGCTCTCCAAAGAATTATATGTGCTGGCATTCAGATATCTACACACTGAAGCTGCCGAAGTTCAATGATACCAGTCAGCACTACTTAATTAAAATATTTTCCATCAAAATATATTGCTAGATATAGAAAACAGTCTTTTATTAGTGATTCAGAAGAAATATATTAGGGTTTTAATCCATTTGAGCTTCTGGTTTATACTCTAATGTTTAATTCAGGCAGAAAAATAAATCGAAGGTAAACAGAAATTAGTTGAACTTCCTTTTTCTGATGCTTCCTAGTAATCTATCTGCCTAAACCTACCAGACCATGTTAAAGAGTTCAGCAATTGCAGATACAACCTAAGCCTTCAGTTTGAAGTTGTATTTGTGCCAAGTTTAGATACCACAGGACTTGGACACAAGATCTTCAACCGTTTAAATGTTGGCTTGTGGTCTTGCTTTGACGTCTTTGTACATTTACAAAGAAAACACTGGTGTAGGTTCTTTTTTACTAATGTATCTAAATACTTGTGAAAAGCTGGGGTTGAATAATTCCTACAGGGTTTTTTTACCAGTATCTTTTGTCTTAACTTTCTTATAATACGCTGCAGCATGCCCTCAACCTCTTTCTTACAAATCTGTTCCCTAATACCTGTCCAGCTGCCAGCTCCTGCGTGTGCATATGGTGCTGGCTAATACATCCTTTCTGCTGAGTCCTCCCTGCCCCAGGACCATTGTCAGCTGATGATGGAGGTGCCTGGCCAGCACTCTGAAGTCAGAATGCAAGGAAGGAAAGGGCTGGATCTCATTGAAATCTTGATTTTAAAAAATTTGTCCCTGTCTTGCATGGTTGTTTGGAGCCCACGAACGTTTTGTCAAGCTCCCTGGAGCTTACTGCAGCCACTGTTGTTGAGCTTTCCAGAAGGCTGCACCTAAGGACCTATTGACTTGGCTGGACAAGCCACTTCCACTGGTTGTGTAGGCCCTATACTTGGCTGGGAGTAGGGAGCCAACCATCTCCTCGTGCTTATCTGGCACCGGCTTGCTCAGCCCAAGAGTCTTACCGCATTAACCCCTACAGTTATTTAGCATCCTGCACCTCGCTGTTTCTCTGAGAGCCCATTCTAGCCTCCACCCTTCATTCATTCCTTAGTTCCATAGAACACATACAGCACACTGCATTGCTTACAGGACTATAAAAAACTGCTTCACAGTGTTCGCGCAGGATCCCTTTTACCATCTGTCACAAGTACTCTGCTGCTGATCTCCTTCCTATTTGCAAGGCAGGCAGGCTCCAAAGTAATGTTTCCTTTACTCTCTCTGCCTTCTCTTGGATGGAGTTATACTAGACTTATTTGAAAAGTTCAGTGTTAGGTGTGATTGAGAGCCAGTCAGCCTAGCCAGTGAAAAATACATTCCCCAAAGTAAAAAGGACTAAGCGTGTGGCTTTGAGGAGGTGTTCTCACTTTGTCTCTCCTTTCCAAATGTTATCTCTGTCTCACTTAAAACTCTTCTCATGGAGCTGCAGAGAAGGAAGAAGCAACTTTAAAGTTGTGTCTACATTCATATCTGCTTCTGTTGACTCTCTCCATGGCGTCAACCTGCTGACCAATTGACATTTGTTAGCACTGCAAGGTAGAGGTCTAGCACCACTTTGAAGATTTTTTTTTTTTTTTTTTATAAGCCCTTTTGGCTTTAATAACAGAAAGGGTAAACTCCATCAAATGTAAGTTACTTCAGACTAAACCAGGAAGACGTGTAAGAAAATGTGCAAGTTTGTCCACGCTGTTCTGGCAGAAGAGGGAGTGCAAGGCCTGTGGGTACTCAAAACTGTCTCCTTTTAATTTTCTGTGATTATAAACAACTTGCATAGAAAGGGCTATAACCAATTCCAACTTTGCTCATCCTGTGATGCACAAAATTTAACTTTTCAGTGACTGTTAATACTTTTTGCTCTGAACATGTAACCAACAACAGCATAGTCTTTCTATTTGGCATATTAAAAAGGTTTTTTTGGTGGGTTTTTTTTTTTTTTGAAGTAGGAAACCTAAAAACATGGGTTACTTGGGTAGCAGAGTACTGTTGAACTAGGAGGGCTATTGTAATCCCAGAGCAGCTGCACTGACAGTAATGTTTTCACCAAAAGGAAAATGAAGTCTTTGTGCAGTAATGTAGAAGGCTGTCAAATCTGGAAAATATCTCTGTGAGTCTGTCTGCGGGCACATCAGCTGGAACCAGCTGAGATTACAGGTCATGAATTGGGAAAATAAAATATTTTTCAGGATAGTTTGTAAAAATGGGTTGTATTTTACTCCTGATAAAGGCCAAATTCTGTTGCGCAGCTATTGGCTTGATATACTGGTAGTTAATTGTCTCCTGTTCTGTTCATTGAGTGCAAGTGAAATTATTAAAAATGAAACAAAACCAACAAATAAACAAACCCAAACAAAATCACGTTTTCCCTTTCAATCAAAGCAGCTAACAAATTGATTGCTGATTCTCTGATCCTGAACTAAGATGTTATTTCACTTTCTGGGCTCAATTCTGAGCACAGCATCCGATGAGAGATGTCTATGTTTGCTATAAAACTGATGTTTGGCCATTAGGTGAATCCTCTGCACTGGCTAATGTCTGTTCTCCTGTTGAAAAGTGATTCCTGCACTGCTCAGAGCTGCTCCTGTGTTGCTGATATGCAGATCAGGAGTGAACATTGCCCAGTTCTGCTGCATTGCTTGCACAGCATCCTTGCATTTTGAGAAATGCACTTTATTTTTCTGCAGTAACGTATTAGTATTTCTCTAACCTCGCTCTTTAAATCTTCTGACCTGCCTGTGATACTAAGTATAAGATACTGTTTGCTGGCTCTGTAGGTTCCTGTACTTGCATCTATGTATATGCGATGCATCGCATTCACGTGATGATTGCTGCACAGGCATTAATATTCTTAGATGTATAATACATGCATTTTTTCATACACAATGTAGTACTTGAGTGTAAAACACCTTGGTGGTGTTATTGCTAAAGCAAACGCTAATAATAAAGGGGAGAGAATTTTTTGGTGCAGAATGCTAAGATACAGCCCGTAGCTTGAAGTGTTTCATCTTGTAAGTAGAAGAGATCTTTTGAAGTCTTAAATCCCTTCTAACATTTACCGCCCCCCAAAATGGTAGATGATGTCTGGGATTAGATTTGCACTCCTTAGCATCAGAAGTTGGCATGAACCTGTCAAAAGCTGAAACTGCTATTCTAAGGTGTTTAGATAATTCAGTCTAAAGCTGAACTAAGTTATTTCTTCCAGAAAATAAAATCTACGTAGTTGATTCACTAGCTTTCAAGTCTGTTTAGCTGCTTTTGAACAGTTATATTTTCCTGAGTAAACATAGTCGATTTTCAATCTTTGTCATGTATTCAGGGAGATTAGTTTCTTTTGTTCTGCAAGAAAGATACAGATGGTGAACCTCTTTAGAAAAAGAAACATTTTTGCATTTATTAATAAATGATACACTGTAATATATTGATCTTATTCTGATACATAAATTGTCCTTTTCCCCTTTTATTTTTCTCTTAGGCAGAAAACCTTCTACTTGATGCAGACATGAACATTAAAATTGCAGACTTTGGTTTTAGTAATGAATTTACAGTCGGTAATAAACTGGACACGTTTTGTGGAAGCCCGCCTTATGCTGCTCCTGAACTTTTCCAAGGAAAGAAATACGATGGTCCTGAAGTGGATGTATGGAGCCTTGGGGTGATTTTGTACACACTAGTAAGCGGATCATTGCCTTTTGATGGTCAGAATCTAAAGGTACAGTTACAATATGAAAGGTTGGCTTTTACTCTGTTTAAATCTTCCATGTCATTAGCAGGCTCACCTTTTGAAACTTTGTTTTAAAGGAACTGAGGGAGCGAGTGCTGAGGGGGAAGTATCGCATTCCGTTCTATATGTCCACAGACTGTGAAAATCTACTTAAGAAGCTACTAGTACTGAATCCAATAAAACGAGGCAGCTTGGAAGTAAGTAATTTCATCTTGGGGAAAAAGAGTTTTCAGATTAAGAAAGAATAAAATACAATAATTGCTAAAGACTTCTGTATTTTTCACAATAGGTACTTTCTTCCTATTTTAAGGGCCCAAAAGTGTTGTTAAAAAAAAAAAAAAATAAAAAAAAATAATGAGGAAATGTCCCAGAAACAGTGCAGCTTGAAAACAGAAAGTGTTAATTAATGAAAGTCTAACCTTAGTTGCAGCTGACTAAAGACTATCATTTAAGAGCATTTCAAAGTGCAAACTGCTCCCACTTGTTTCGGTCAGATAATGGAGCTAGTTCAAAATGCGTGGAAAGCAGGACAAGATTGTAAATATCTTCTGCTTGGAGTTTTTCAGAAAAACAAAACCAGCAGCAGGCAGTACCATAAGCATTTTTGACTTAACTTACCATTTCCAGCATGACTTCTTAAAAAGGATAGATAGAAGAAGAAGAACTGTGATAAAAAACTGTGTGGGTTTTTTGTTTGTTTTAGTGCCATAACACAGATAAACACTAAGAACTCCTTGAATGATAAGCTAATAATTGCTAGTTATTTCTGTTCCCCCTTCTGGTAGCTTTGTTTCTGAATAGCTGGGAAATTAACATATGTAATAATACCTGCTGTGTCCCTCAGCTAATATCTGTTTTGAGGATTTCTACTGAGTTACGATTGGGGTTTTTTTCGTTAGTAAATTAGGTTTCCTCTTCAGAGGATGCAGAGAGTATCTGTGCATAACTTGTAAGGTGTCTAAAAGGTTCAGTGTTTTTAAGGGGCTGTTTTGTGCAAGATTGCTGTATTGGCATGTACTTGATGGATAACTCCAGAGCTGATATTTAACAAATATTTTGTGTAGAGTTCACTCTAAATGCTGCTCTGTTCTATTTTGTGCATTCTTTAACAAATAGAGACTTTTTAAAATAACATCTACTTACCATAGAGATGGAAGTGGAGCAGAAAATAAATAGAATGGTTTTAAAATAGTATTTGCATGAGTTAATCACTAGTGACTTTTGTTTCATCTTTCTATGCATACTTGTGCAGCAGTGGATGGTGTTCCAGAGAATAAATCCCATTTAAGCAGCTTTTTATTTGTAGTGGTATGACTTATGCTTCCTGGCATGGATGCTACCTGTGCAAGGAAGCATGTATTTACTGAGCTCTGTCTGCATGCAACTTATTGCAAGCTGATGCTGGCTTGTAACTTGTTATAAATAGTTTTAACTTGAATAAAATCTGTGCTGAAGAGAATAGTGAACAGTGGCTTCTACTTTACTGATATTCATCAATTATGTTGTGTTTATTACTGTCTAGAACACATAACGATAAGAGCATAGTCACTCAAAGATGGTGAAAGATGGCTTTTTTCCTGTGTCATGTTTTAAGTTTTAGGAAAATAGATTTTCCTTTTATTGAACTTTCCTCTGGATTTTCAGCAGTTTCTCCTCAGATCTAATTTCACTTTCCCTCTAGCTATTGTAGTGTTATCCAGTTCTTCTAAAATTCCTTCCTGTCTCTGGAGAAAGGTGTTGGATAGCAGCCTTGCTGGAATAGCATAGTTGTCAGATTGTATGAAAGAGACCGAGTGAATGTTGTGTGTGACAGGGGTCTCTTGAGCCAGTACCAAAATACTGTTGATAATGGGCATTGATCAGTATGCTAATCTGAGGGAGAGAGGCATCACAAACTTTAAAATGAATGAATGGTCCTGAAATAACATATGTGTTGAATTAGAAAGCTATGGTACTTGGTTTGGAAAGAAATGACTCTTTCTTCTGTCTGAGCACTTCTAAAAATACGTATTTTGAATGAAAGTATATATTTATTAGAAGTTTGTGAAAGTGGAAAGACAATACCATCTTAGGTGGGGAGGATTTTTGTTTGTGCTTTGTCTCTTAATTATTTGCTCAATCACAGCCATACACACGCTCAGTTCCCGTGCATGTTTTTCCCAGACCATCCAATAGGATGTTTGTCAGTGACATTAGCATCAAAGCTGAGACTGACACAGGATCAGCACCGTATCGGCTAGGCTTAGCACTTTCCTCTGGTAAGGACCAGGCAAATTTTTATTAAAATGGTTCATCTAGACTTTTTCGTGGTTGCAGCACAGAGAAAAAATTTAGAAGCAAGAGAATGTTGTTGTAAAGCAGTAAATCTTCTCAGGGAGAGATGGGAAAAATGCATAGTCAGAAAATATGTGGATCTCTCTTAACTATCAGGATTCCAACAAATTCCTCCTCCCCCTCCAGTCTTCCATTCTTTGCAAGGCACCACTGTGTGAAATTCCCATGGAGCAGGTTTATGCTTGCAGAGAATAATAAAGTAAATAATTTTGAGACGGACAGGTCTTGAGCCAGGCTGGATCTTTATTAGACAGTTTTCCTGAAAGTTGAGGGAAACCTCATCAATAATATCTAGTTGGTTGAAATTCAGTTTGGGTTGATCTTTAAGAAATACAGTTTGGGTCAGATCTTTAAATACCCTGACCAAGGCTGCTTCTCTTTAATCAGCTGACTGGAAGCCCAGCTGAACTTACACAGCTGTAATATTGATTCTGGAATTGGATCATTTGTGTCACTTCAAAATACTTGATTGTCAGAGCCTATTTTGAGAGCTGTACAATAATGCAGTACACCTATGAGATCATGTATTTGAAAGATAGAAGCTAACAAAAGTTTAGATATTTAACAGATGGAAGCCTAGAGCAGATTACATTGAACTATAGATCCATCTACTGAAGAGACATGAAAAACTGTAAGTGGGAATTGTTGGGTTTGCCTATTAATTCAAGAAGGATCAAGAACAGGAGGTGGGACTTGAGCAGTGTGATTCCTGTCATCCCAACACCTCATTGTGCTTAACTTTAGATTTAATTAACAGTATCTTTAAAAAACTGTAACTGTAGATACTGCATAGTACTCTTTGGGGAGTCTATAATGTTACTGCAAGGCTACAAATACATAACCAAACTTCATTGCCAAAGAAACTTATGTTCTGTGTGCCAGAAATGCAATATAGCAATACATGTTCACAATCCCTTTCCCTTATCCCCCTCAAAAATCAAAAAATCAATTCAGTGGGAGAACTTCGAATAAATCTTTAAGTCTTATTGTCAGCAAAATGTTAATTGGCCCAAGTACAAAGTTCTGTATTGTTCTTGTAAGGGTGCAGCTATTTGGGTCTGTAATTTGGCAGCAGCACGACGTACAAAGAATTTGGTTAATCAATGGAAAATTGAGTCCTGCTCCTTGTGAGAAATAACTTAATTCGGTGTTTGCAAGGCATATTTGGAGCCTGTGGGGAACTTGACCTGCTGGCACTTGTTTCATTCTTCTGTCAATCTAGTGAGCAATATTAGCATCTGTCCCTAAAGAGGCATGTGTGCCTGTTGCTGTAGGAGGGAAAATGGTTTTTAGCTGTTTTAAAAAAGATTAATATGTCCTTAAGGAGAAATTGTGGTGGCGGATAGGGATTCCAGCTGATCAATCCTGCAGGAATAGAAAAGATCCAGGTCACAGCAGAAGGAAATTTTCCAAAGAATGCAGGAGAAATATCTAAAGTAAATGTCTGCGTGGCATAGAGAGAGTTAAGAGGCATTTCTCCCTCCAGCCAAACTGTGACCATATTTAGGTCAAGTGCAGTGAGAAGATCCATAGGAAAAAATGACCAGTTAGCATCACAATCTTGAAACAAATGACTGTAGGAAGCATCGGAACGCTCCTGAAATACTCCTTAGTTTCTAAACACTTCCTCTGTTATTATTTGAAGGAGTTATTTGTTGTGAAAGAGTTGGTATTGTAGTAACATTTAGGGATCCTAACTAAGATTAGGGCATGAGTGTCAGGCACTCAGCAAGACAAGATTAAGAAATGGTGGAAGCGAAGCGTACAAAATGAAATATTTTTTGTGTCTTGGAACTGCAGGGGTGTTTTTCATCAGTATTTTTTTTTATATTGGGGGGGGGGGGGCTTGTATTGTAAAAGGTAAGTAGTAGGGAGGAATGAACTAATAGAAACAAAGGATGTGAAAGATAAAAGAAGAAACTAAGACGTGAGGGGGAAAAGCCGCATTCAGATGATCATGATTTTTAAGTTGTTTTTCCCCAGACCAGCTAGCACAGATTTAATCAGGTATGTTAAATGGCATATTGACCTAAAGCTCATTTCTTTTCTTAGCAAATTATGAAGGATCGGTGGATGAATGTTGGCCACGAAGAAGAAGAACTAAAGCCATATACTGAGCCTGAACCAGATTTTAACGACACCAAGAGAATAGGTAAGACTTTTACAAGGATGTTGCATCTGATGTAGATAGGGAATTTTATCTTGTAAGTCAAACTAAATTCTTTTATTGAATTTGAGATACAATCTCATTGTACAAGCAAAATGTTTTCTTTTTATTTAAATGAGAAATTTCATTACAACGTCCTCCTTATAACTACTGTTGTGACTTCACTGAGCTGACATGAATCTACAAGCACAGCAAAAGGCAAGTAAGATTACAGAACTCAACAGGCAGAAGAAACAGATTTTGTTATGAGGGCAACAATTTTTATCCACCGTGGTCAGAGAAAGATACTGTGTTGGTCTTGTAGCTATTCATAGTTTCTATTTGCCAGTGTTATTTGTTTGTTGAATGACATTTAGTGTTGAATAATGTTGAACTATGTTGAATAACATAGTTGAGATTTTTCAAGAAGAAAATAACAATGGAAGAAGGGACTTGTAGCCTTTTATATTTTTGTACAGCAAAGATGATGCTGGTTGAGTTGAATCCTAGTTACCTGTTAAATTATAAGGGGTTTTTTTTTTTCATTATTCTTACGTTGTCAGTAAACCCAAGCACTTACTCTGCTAATGTATCTAGCTCTTTTTACTTTTAGACATTATGGTCACAATGGGCTTTTCAAGAGAAGAAATCCATGAATCTTTAGTAAACCAAAAGTATGATGAAGTCATGGCCACTTATCTGCTTCTAGGTAGAAAACCACCTGAAGTAAGTGCTACCTAATTTACATCTTCTGTTGTGGCCTTTGTATCTAGCTGGGATGAATATTCTGGTTGTTGATGTTTTTGTGAACTATTTTGTAATGTCTTTTAAAAAAAACTATGACTGATAACTTATTAATGTCTTTCCCCTTTCATATCTTCCTGGATATCTTGTTAGTTCCCATATGAAGAAACAGATTGAATATAGTATCTTCATGTTTGCTCGTTAATATGTTGAACTGCTTTTCTAAAAAGCTAGCTGTTAATCTGAAGTGGCATGACTTCTAAGTGCTAAGTCATCTTCCTCTTGTGTGTTTACAGTTAAAATCTGAAATAGTTAATTTGACTAGAGCAATTAGTATTCTAACTACTAAGATGTGACATCCTTTATTTCTCAGAAATGTACTCATACTTTCTCACTCATATACTATATTATAGTGTGTTCTATTTAATAAATAATTGCATTGTAGTCATTAATAAATTTGTGATAGAAAATCTTTTGAGTGTTTTGGAACTAGGGGGATCTGTAGATCTTTTGAGACCACAGGGATTTTCAAGAAATCAAGCCAAGACCAAGGCTTTCTTTTTGAAGGAATTTTTTTCCTGCTGCTTCCTTGGCCTTCCTTCATTTCCAAGATAGTGTAGAACTGATATGTGCATCCTTGATTGCATTTTCCCACATCTCTGAACCAGAATTCCCTTGTGATGACAGAGCATGGAGGGAATCTGTCTAAAATGATTTTGACTCAAGCTGCTTAGAAGATGATATTTCTCTCTTCCACTGCTTGCTCTTACAACTAACGCTTCTTAAATATCAACAAACCAGTGGCTGAGTTACAGACCTTATAAAGATGTGTTGAAAGCCATAAAGAATCCTTGAATCAGTAGTACTTGCTTTTTTAGCCATGCTGACTCAATCTGATGCATTTTGAAATAGTTCTGAGGCTATAAATGCTCTTAAAACTTTAAAACAACAACAAAAAAAAGGCAGGGAGAGCGAGCGATTCTTTGGCTTGTGTTTTAAAATAGCACAGTGTTTGTTACTGTCAAGATTCTTATAATTTTATTTTGAGCATTCATTAATTAATTAGCTTTAGCTGTGTGTTTTTAAAGCACATTAAATACAGATGAAGTGATAAAATTAACCTTGAAGAAAATTAAACTCTGGATAAAATTTATATTTAAAAAAAAATGCCTTTGAATGGAACTCTTGGCTTTATTATGCCATAAAAGTACCGGTAATGTTGAATTTTGTTTATACTTTGAAAAACTGTTTTTCTTGTAGTTTGAAGGAGGCGAGTCCTTGTCCAGCAGCAACTTAGGTCAAAGGTCTCGTCCTAGCAGCGACCTCAACAACAGTTCTGTGCAGTCTCCCGCTCACCTGAAGGTCCAGCGGAGTATATCAACTAATCAGAAACAACGGCGGTTCAGTGATCATGGTGGGGATGACATTCCAACAAGTAAAGTAACATACACAATTTCCGTCTGAATGTGCAGTGTTTTGTGAACCTGGCAGGTCCACCACTCTGTGCATTTGTTGTGTATCTCATCGTGCTCCGCTGTGATGCTTTTATTTGTATGAACGCTTCTATGGTAAATCTGGGTCAATGTAATTTACAGATTTAATTTTTTGGACTTGTTAGTTGGTTGACTCACTAAATAAGAGCTTGAGGATGTTTCCTGTTTAGGAAGTAATGGCAAAATACTAGTCTGGATAAACTCAAAGGCAGCAAGCCATTATGTTTATCAGTACATTTGGAGTTGGGGCCAAATTGTTTGTTTCCAAGAGACAATAATTTTACCAAGTACTCAGGAAACATTTTCAGGTGAAAGTGGTTACATCAAAAGGTGTGCATATTTTAAATGTTAAATAGAGGGTGAATTTTATTTATTTTCCTCAGAGAACTATCAAATTACTAGATATATTTCTCAAATGTTTGGCCATTTTCTCTGTCAAATTTACATTGTTATTTCTAATTTTTTCCCCTCTTTTTTTTTTTTTTAAAAAAAAAAAACCCTATTCTCCCTCTGTGTTGGTGTAGTGTTGTTTTTTCCAGAAAAGTAACTAATACTTTGAAGATAATCAGCTGATGTGATTCTATTTCAAGGGAATGTAAAATTCTTCTGATAGAGGATTTGCCCCAAAGCATTTTAAAGAATGATGAGGGGGAAAGAATTGTAATTTTTCCAAGTATAAACATGCTTTAAAACAAAGTAGTTCAAGGGCTTTCAGGGGGAAAGTATGTTTCATAGTGTTAAGAGGAAAAGGTATGTGGTAAAAAAAGATAATTTGAAAAGTATCCTCTAATTCCTTTTTTCATAATATTGCAAAAATTGCATGGGTTTAAAACGAGAATTAAAATACTCTTCTAGGTTTTACGTATTGATGTGAAATGGGAACTAATTCTGAACTGCAAATTGGTAATGAAGAGAGAGTGGGTAAAAAGAACATAGGCTGTCAAAGCTCAATTTAATAGGTTGGTATATGCGCTGAGTTTGCAGTCACAGTTATTCAAATGTTGGGGTTTTTTTGACTCAGGGAATTATATTTAGACTATTTTGGACAAGAAAAAAGCAGTGATTATTTTTAGGTATTTATTAAAACTGTTTTTATTTGGCAGTTGGCCCCTCAATTCCTCCTGCTGTGTCATACACAAAAAGGGCTCAGGCAAATAGTGTGGAAAGTGAACAGAAAGAAGACTGGGACAAGGATGTCTCACGTAAACTTAGCAGCACTACAGTGGGATCAAAAGGAGAGATGGCTGCAAGTCCACTTGTGGGTCCAGAAAGAAAGAAATCAACTACAGTTCCCAGTGTGAGTGTGTGTGCTTTTGGCTTGTTATATTTATTTTTCCCTATTTAAACAAAATCTGCAGCATAAGGTTACTATGGACATAATGGTTACTGAATAAGCCACTAAGTCTATTTCTGGTAACTTTTACTGGCAGACAAAAATAGGCTACAGTGAATGTCTTTTAAAATAAACCTTTCCCTTCCCCCCACAACTTTACTTTTTCTAACACTAACATAACAGTAAGCACAAGAATGTCTGTGCTTGGGCAAACTGAAGATCTGTCAAGACAAATGGTAGATATTTAGGGAAAGAATGTAAGAACAGAGCCAATATGGAGTGCTCTTTTTCTGGTTTCTAATGCTTGTGTATCTACAAGGAAGTCAAGGGACTTCCTGAATTGGAGATTCCATCTGAATAATCCTGCATAATATACCTCATGAACTTTTTCTCTGTAAATTTGTCTGTTTAGCTTTCTGAAACCACTTCATTTTGTACTTCAGAAATGGGGTGAGGTGAGGGGGAACAACCCACTTGTTCCCTGGTGTGTATGCCTGTTGATGTTATGAATTACAGCCTGGTTCTTGATTAATTTGCTAGTTCTTCTGTGATGATATCATTCATAGCTTTGTAAACTGCTATCATATTACTGCCTCAGACATCTTTGTTCCAAATAGGAGTGAGTCTGTCCTATTATGAAAGCATCTGCTTTGCGCTGTGGAAGTTCATGTGCAGTAGTATTGGTGTTAAGGATACACAATGAAAAAAATATTGCGTAGTGTTTAAACACTTAGAAGCATGAGTTCATGTTAGAAGGAGGGGAAAAAAAGGAAGGAAATGTGCATGAATCATAATTTAAGAGTTAACTATACTTTTTGCTATTTAAGAGACACTGTATTAAATACAAAAATTCTGGCCATCTTCTAGTACAGTAGATGGGCAGCAGAAATCCTCATTGTCCTTTGGGATTCTACATGCTGGCTCCCATCTTGGATATTCTGGGAAGATGTTTCTGCTAGAATTCTCTTTAAACAAAATAAATGCTGAAGTTCATTTAACTCTTAATATTCTGCAGGCTGTGTCTGCAATACATCCACAGATGCTTTAAACCTTGTTTTTCAAATTTTAAATAGAGAGGGGGTTTTCCCCCCCACAAAGAGTCTTTGAAATTATGGCTGTGTGGATTGCATGCAGGAACTTTGAGTCTTCTAAGATTAGATTTCGCATCTAAGCTTTCCCAAAACTATATTGCCCCAAAGCTGATTACAGTCATGTATGGTACAAGCTGATATGTCAAAAGCATTTCTCTGCTTTGTGAGAACTAATTAAACGGAGTATCTTTGCTATGAAGAATGAGAAATTGATTTACTTGCTAATGGCAACTTCAGTATTTGTACATTTTTAGTTTTGTTACTATTTTGGGGACTTTGTGAAAGGCTTTGTGATGGGCATGATTAAGGAATACTGGTGTCTGATATTGCAACAACAGTTAAGGCTGAGCATCTAATAGAGAACAAGGTGAATTTGCTTTTCAAAACTCTTAACATTTAAAATGAACATAGCTAATTCAATGTGGATAATTTTAAAATACTTCTGTGTAACTTTAAGGGTAATGATGTCAGGGAAGGCAGGATTTCTTAAAAACCTATTTATTACCTTCAGTCACATTAGTCTAACTTATGAGAATTTAATTTCAAAAACAGTTACTGCAGTTGTTAATCTTCCTTACTAATTGGCTTTGAAACCATTTATTCAGTAGTCTCTGTGGGGTGATACTAATGCCAAAAAGCTGTAGATGAGGGAGACCTAAACACACAATAAATCTTGCAGAGTTCATGATGTCCTACAATACCCAAGTTTATTAGTGTGTTTGAAATCTTTTTGCCAGCATGCATCAGTATGTAACGTGTGCAAACCTCTAAACTTTGCAAACCTCTCCCACCCCAAATTCAATATGTACTGTATTAAAAACTGAGACTTGTATGTCATGTACTGAAGGTAAGTCTTCAGCAGCTAATCTGTGCGTGCCAGGGGGAGGAGGAGAATGTAAGTATTTTATGAAGTGTGTGCAAACTGAAATTAGTGACAGAAAGTCTCATCAGTATTTGTTGCTACAGCACCTATTTGCCATGTTACCTGCATCATAATTTCTGGATTGACTGGCACAGATCAATAATCTTTTCATTTTTCTCTTGAAAACTCTTTTGACAGGGACAACAAACTGTAAGGCTGGAGCGCTAGTTGGCAACTTAATCTGCACAGGGAAGCCTTTTAACCAGCCAGATAGATATGTTCTCTGGGATTCCTGTTTGTTCCTCTGATCCCAGAAGCAAAAAACTCATCAACACAGCATGTGGGAATTGGATAATAATACTTAGTAAAGGAAGTGTCAGGAAAATTAAATTTCTCTGTTTTCTTTTAGAATACTCTAATGGTACAGTAATGAGATGGTGAATGAGCTATTGTAAAAAAAAAAAAAATTAGCTGATGATATAAATTATTTTTGTCAACAGATTAACCTAGTACCTTTGAAGACATTAAGAATATACATAAACAGCTGAAACTCTATTTTGATTTGCTTCTAATGCTTACATTTTTGTACAACATAATATTTAGTAGAAGAAAGTATTTAATTTTAGTCTTAACTTTCTTCTAGAATAACGTATTTTCTGGTAGTGGAATGACAAGGAGGAACACTTACGTTTGTGAACGTTCTTCAGATCGCTATTCTGCAATACAGAATGGGAAGGACAACAGGTATTCCTCAACTTCTCTTGCTTATGAATTTGGGTACAAGAACTGAGGCATAGAAAAAGCAGGTTATGCAATTAATACCATTATGAAGCATGGTGTGAAATACATAAAGTCCAACTGTATGTTTTCATCCCCTCTTCCACCGCAGTTTCTATGTTTGTAATGAAATTTATAAATAAATGTGCCTTTGCCCCTTTTTATGGAATCACATTTATTACCAGGGGTTGTCTTCCAATAGAGAGTGAAGTAACTATGCTCACAACTAAGCAGGCAATTCTGCTGTGCAGACCTTCAGGTGGATTGCCCTGACAATGTAGCCTGACCCTTTTTCATTTCTACTAGAATCACTCAAAGTTGAAATTGTTAAAACTTGTTGATCCTTTTCGATATTGTTTTTTGGCCTAAATAATGGTTTAGTAGTGATGGTAACAAATATGTATCTGTATGTGGGATAATAATTACACTCAATTTAGTATGTTTGGTTAAACACACATTTAACATTGCAACAGTTAATTTTTTTAAAAATGTTCTTTGTTCATCCTTGGTGTTAGTTAACTCCTGTACCTGACTGAAAAATAAAACATTGGCTTTAATGGAGAGCAATAAAAACGGGACACTTTT